>JAWDGP010007489.1:112500-114796 GCA_033675545.1 Elysia crispata | reverse complement strand
AGAGTATAGAGCTTGGTGATTCTCAGAGAAACCGTTTGTTTAAAAATACAAAACAAAACAAAACAAAACATGCAAAGGGAAATCATAGAAAAAATAAGACAAATCATTGAATTAGTAACGCTTGGATGGGGAGATTTTCGTTAAATGTTCTGATGAACTAAATATTGCTATCTTAAACGTTGCTATAGATGCTCTACATGAATGCTTTTATTGACTATTCGTGTAATGATAGTGAAGTAAAAAACAGCAGTATTAGGTGATAGGGATTGCTATATTGATAAGGATGTTGGTATCCTGCCATGACTTTTACTACAGGAGGCGATAATGATAACAAAGAGATAGTGATAACACAATGATATAACCACAAACGTTCTTTGAGAGGTTTAACATATCTTAGTGTCTGGAGAAATCTTATTCCGAGACAAAGAAGAGAGAGAGAGAGAGAGAGAGAGAGAGAGAGAGAGAGAGAGAGAGAGAGAGAGAGAGAGAGAGAGAGAGAGAGAGAGAGAGAAAGGGGTGGGGGAGGGGGGAGGGCTAATTCTATTCACTAAGAGGAAAACCATCACTTACTATAAGGGGGTCCTATTTTTTTCTACTAAGAAGCTACACACTCGCCTTTTCATATTACAATTGTTTGGGAACTTAGGGGACGTAAAGTATAGAGGTTACTCACCAGCTTCGGGTGACAGATGTCTGTGATATGGAAGGCCAGGTCGTGGAAAGCTCTGAAGACATTCTCACCTGTCTTGGCGCTGGTCTCGTAAAACCCAAACGCCATTTCGCGATCTGCCATCTGGAGTGAATAAATAAAAGTGTTCGTTTGGTAAACAACAATGATTTTAGAGAGTTTGCTCACATAGCGTGTAGCTGGATGAATCAATCACTAGATAATAAAAAACCAATATGGTAATCAATCAAGAAACTAATTGTTTCCATCAATCAATAAATCAAATGATTAATCAATCAATCAGGCGAGAAAGTGGTTCATTCTTCATCACTAGCCAATCACCACGCAGACAATTAATTAATCAGCCAATAATATAAAATTATAAATTCACTATAAAAAAACAATCAATTTATCAAAAAACTAGCGCATTAGCCAATCTAATGTTGAACCGATCAATCTTTTCAAAACAGGTAATCAGTCAATCAATTAATAATTGTATCGATCTTTATAGCGTCGAATACAAATCACCAACTTCCCCAGCGACCGTTATGAATGGCAAAGTCACATCAGTATAGGTCCTGCAATCAAACCCTGAGTGTGGTAATGTCGAAATTTATAAATAAATACATAGATAGATTATTAAGTTGATATTTAGACAGATCTATAGTGAGGTAAATAGATGGGAGGAAAGAAAGATAGAAACAAATCAATAGATATACACAGATAGACAGACAGACAGAGAGACAGATAGGTATATAGATAGATAGTTAGATAGACACACATATAGGCAGACGAACAGGCAGATAGATAGATAAATAAATGTATAGATATATAAATGAAAAGATCGGTAGATAGATAGATAGATAGATAGTAGATATAGATAGAGAGACATAAAAGATACCATATTTGTTTTGCTCTGATGCCCAATAGCGCGACCCTCTTGCAACCTTCCCCCTTTCCCCTCTCTCCTTCGCATCTCTCTACCCTTTTCTAGCGGCATTTTTCAACATTTTGTAGCTCAACTCTACAAAAGGTCATAATCGCCGCTACAAACTGACAGTAATTTATACCCCATGCGGCTGGTGTTTGAAACTTTACCTTTTTTTTTCATAACTTTCAGTACGGTGGACAGTTTCTGACTTGGTGACCCTTTGTAGATACCCTTCAAGGATAACTTGGAAACTCCGAAACTTTAAAGAAATAATTAGATTTTTCTCCGAACTTCAAAGAATAAGCTGAACCTGTCTACATATCCTTCGATTTATTTGAAAGGATAGCCTGAAGTCTATAGATATCCTTCAATTTATTTCCAAAGATAGCCTGAAGTCTATAGATATCCTTCAATTTATTTCCAAAAATAGTCTGAAGTCTATAGATATCCTTCAATTTATTTCCAAAGATAGCTTGAAGTCTATGGATATCCTTCAATTTATTTCCAAAGATAGCCTGAAGTCTATGGATATCCTTCAATTTATTTCCAAAGATAGCCTGAAGTCTATGGATATCCTTCAATTTATTTCCAAAGATAGTCTGGATATCAGACATAAGGCAAGTCTCGTAGTAAATCGGTCACGTGTCGTGATGATCTCCAAATTTATGATCTTTTAGAATCTAGACCAACCCAGAGGC
>JAWDGP010007489.1:92500-95000 GCA_033675545.1 Elysia crispata | reverse complement strand
GATTTCTATTGCTGTAATCAATCTGCCTAGCCTGGTTAAAAGTCCCACAAAGCTAAAAGATATAACACACGCCAAATCATTGGGGAGTTGATTTTGAGTCGAATTCCTTCAAATCGGCTTAAATGCAGAAATGGTTAAAATTGCTAACAGATCGATAAAAATTTAGTTAGATAACTTGCTTGGATTCACCATTTATATAGAAATATCTGTAGATTCACAACGCTTATGTGAAACATTGTCTCTTCAGTTCTCAACAACATATAGGTTCGATCCGGTTTTTGTTGAATAAAAAACACGCCTAATGTGATTATTTCAAATAATATAGCACAGTTTTTCTTAGATACTGAACAAACCCTAAAGTTGTTTATTCTATCCAAAGACGGCAAGCCTTATAAGCTTAGACCTATAGATAATATAGCTTTATCACAGGTAAACAGACACTTGTTTTCTTTTTACCTGTGACCAACTTCTATTAAGCTTCGTATATTCATACGCTTTTCCGCTATCACATAATATAGAACAAAACTTCCACGTACTGTAAGCGTAATTGAAATCCGTTTTTAGAATAATTGTTGTAGTAAGCGTTGCTGCTATAGCGTAACACACCACACCACCCTGAATAGCAACGCACATCCCTAACGTGAAACGATAAAATTAACTCAACTTTCCCACAAGTTAAAACCCACTTGATGTCGGCTTTGTAGAAACGATGGTCGTATTTTCAGCGACGGGAGGTACTGATTTAAGTCTGGGGAGGGAGGGGAGAGAGGAAGATGGGGAGAGCAGGAGAGAAAAATAGGAATAGGGTTGGGGAAAGCGGGCGTGAGTGGTGAAACTTGGAAAGGTAGATAGAAATGGAATTAAAGAGCGAGGGACGCCTAGATAGAACGATATAGGGAGAGATAGATAGATAGATAGACCTACATAGATAGATAGATAGATATATAGATAGATAGATAGATAGATAGATAGATAGATAGATAGATAGATAGATAGATAGATAGAAAGATAGATGGATAGATAAATATATAGAGATAATAAATACAACAGACAGTCCGGTATATGGATAGACATTTAAACAGATAGTCTCGATGATAGATGGATAACTACATATATATATAAAGAGAAATAGATATTTAGATAAATGTATAGGTAGTTTAATAGATCGATCGATCGATCGATAGATAGACAGACAGATAGATAGACAGATAGATAGATAGACAGACAGACAGATAGATAGATAGACATATAGATAGATAGATAGATAGATAGATAGATAGATAAATGATAGAGAGATAGATAGATAGATAGATAGATAAATAGATAGATAGATAGATAAATAGATGGATAGATAGAAAGATAGATAAATAGATAGATAGATAGATAGATAGATTATTAGAAAGACCATGTATATGAGAAAAAAATGAAGAAGGTGGAAGAGAAAGAAAGAGAGAGAGAAAGAGAGAGAGAAAGAAAGAGAAAGAAAGAAAGAGAGAGAGAGAGAGAGAGAGAGAGAGAGAGAGAGAGAGAGAGAGAGAGAGAGAGAGAGAGAGAGAGAGAGAGAGAGAGAGAGAGAGAGACACAGAGAGAGAGAGAGATACAGAAAGAAATCAACATCTCTCTCTTTCTGCCCTCCCTCATTCCTCCCCCTTCTTTACACACTTTATACTCTCCTCCCACTGACTGCCTCACTTTAATCTATCTACAGCCCAATGAGAGACCGCTTAGAACTTAGGTTTACACTTTGACTATACGTTTCATACTACAATTTTATACATACAATAACAAAAAAATCTATTAAAAAATTTAAACTTTTGATATAATAAATACACAAAAATATCCCCCATTTCCTTTCCTAATTTTTGTAAATGATTACAAAAAAAAAATGAATTTCCTGAGATTTAATTCCCCCTATTGACAGTAACGACAATCTTGCCTTCAGCTGGATTTATCAACAAACAAGTTGCAGAAAAGCCGCTGGTAGATACAAAGACAGCTCTATAGTCGATATGTTTCTGAGAAAACACAGATAGCGGGCCGGTAAAGTTTGGACATCAGGGAAAAGAGATGCGGGCGCTTTACGTCACTGTTGACGTTGATGTAAAGGTGAGAGAAAGAGAGAGAGAGAGAGAGAGAGAGAGAGAGAGAGAGAGAGAGAGAGAGAGAGAGAGAGAGAGAGAGAGAGAGAGAGAGAGAGAGAGAGAGAGAGATTCGTATGACGAGTTAAGTATTTGTTTCAATTTTTATATTAATCAATTAATTCATTCATTTTTTTCCATAAGTGAATACAGTGAGGGTTGTGTTTGTTTGCATTTTTTGTTTCGGACGAAGAAATCATTTTTATTGAACTAAGGACTGGAGACCGTCATAAAAGTCAGACAAGAGAATTCATACATATTTTATATCTCTCCATCTCTTTCTCACTCTCTTCCTTTCTCTCCCCTCTTTATTTCTCTCTCTTTCTCTCTCTCTCCCTCTCTTTTATCTTCTCTTCTCACCT
>JAWDGP010007489.1:0-87500 GCA_033675545.1 Elysia crispata | reverse complement strand
TCACAACCCACCGGTGAACTTGATTTAAACCTATACAGTGGGATATTAGAGCAGACTTTCCATCAAACAGCCACCAGAGATTGTCAAATCTTCGAAGAGGACCAAAGTGTCGAGAGAGAGAGAGAGAGAGAGAGAGAGAGAGAGAGAGAGAGAGAGAGAGAGAGAGACAGAGACAGAGAGACAAAGAGAGAAACAGAGAGAGAGACAGAGACAGACAGACAGGCAGAGAAAGAGAGAGAAAGAGGTAGAGGGAGAGAAAGAAAGAGAAAGAGAGAGATAAAGAGAGAGAGGGAAAGAAAGAAAGACAAGCAGAGAGACAGAGACAGAGACAGACAGGCAGAGAAAGAGAGAGAGAAAGAGATAGAGAGAGATAGAGAGAGAGAAAGAGAGGGACAAAGAGAGAGAGAAAAAAAAGAAAGAAAGACAAATAAAGAGAGAGAGAGAGGCAGAGAAGCAGAAAGAGACAGAGAGAGAGAGATAGAGAGAGCGTCAGAAGAAAACCCCTTTACCTGCAGCTATTTCTAGAAAGAAGAAGTACAGCTATAAACTGTAACGTTCCTAAACGGCAAACTTCCCTTTCTATAGTGACATTGCATTCCGTAATTAGTAAACTTACTTTTCATACTCTCCACCCCAGCCTGTTGTCCATTATTCCATAACCACTTCCGTTTTCCCTTCCGGTGGTGATACTATTAATAGACATGATCTGACTGGACACTCTTCGATTGCCCCTGTTATCGTCTGACTTAAGAGACGATAAAATAAAACCCACCCATTTCTTGTCATTTAATCCGCGTGTGTTGAGTGCCTCTCGTGACCGTTGTTCTACCACTGACCACTGACCACTGGTCATAATCCTACTGGCCAGAGATTCTGTGTTTTGTATTCGCTTGGCACCAAAGTGACTCTGGTCTGTGTAGAGGTATTGCCGTGTGTATATGGCGTCTTCCCTGGATATGTTAATAACTGGGCCTTTTGTTCTTTGACAGATCATGCTGTGGTGGTGAAGGTCATTTTGAGTAAATTTTTTTTGCGCTAGAAAAACAGTATTTCAACACTTTGATATCTTATATTAAGGTAATTCATTCACCCTGAGTACACTACATACATAATTATGGCTTTATTTGGATTCTAGGTAGGGGCTAAATTACATATATATATATATGCATATATATATATTTCTTTTTACGAGGAAGAATGATGCAATTTTTATATTATAAATTAGCAGGTTTTTCTTTCTTTTTCTCATCAACTCGTGTTTTATAGACTGCGGTATGTGTCAAGGCAGATTTGCAGATTATATCTTTTCAAAATGTGTATGGGTTCTGGTGTAAATAAGTAACACAGGTTTTTGTAAAATATACTAGAGGTCTATAATTATATAAGAACAGTTGAGCCACATAGAAGTTTTATAAGGTATACAAATCTAAATTGGAGCTTTTTTGGAAGTTTTTAGATTCGGGGCGCACTGTCCACTTTCATTTTCACCTTTATAACTAAACTATCAATCTACATAAGAAAACAACTGGTTTGTTTCAAAGGATTCTATCAATGGACAACAAAGTGCTGGGTCATGTTTTCTTCAGGGTTTGGACATAAAATATTCTAATTTTAATATATATATATATATATATATATATATATATATATATATATATATATATATATATAATGTAAAGCTATACCCTTTGAAGGGACGCCCGGCGTTATGTCAGGGCATGTTTTCTATCAACTGACCTCGATATCATGCACTTCTATACACCGAGTTTTTCACTGAACAAAGAAAGAAACAGTAAAAGGGAGAAGTCCTGGTGATCTTGGGCTAGAGCAACCAACTCAGGACCTGTAAGGACTGTTTTGTCTGGGCTGCGTGATCCAAAATGCCGGTAATTTGATTTTGGTGCCTCACACATTTTTTTTTCAGTTCTGCCTTGCAAAAATCGATTCTTTTTGGTTCTCTTAGAGGTTCATGATTATATAGTTGTGGATGGGATATACCAAGCGAGTCTCTATTAAAAAAACATTAAAAATTAAAGGCATGTGACAAGAGACCAACGTTCTTTTCTTCAGATTAAAATGATCGTCAGCACTGAAAAGTTTTGTTGAAATAGTTTTGCTTGGAGACTTAAAGCTTGTTCGATATGAGTGAAGAAACCAATCAATCAACTCAATAATTTGTTTTATGACAAGAAAATTAAAACAATGAAACAATGGGAACAAAATATTCAACTGCTCTAAACAATTGTGAATGAAGGAAGTTGCAGCTAAGGGCTAATTAATCTCAATAGATCATAAAACTCTCACCCTACATTTATTATACTATATATATATATATATATATATATATATATATATATATATATATATATATATAAGGAAACTGCCCACTGCTGCAACTTATTGCCTGTAAGTGTCATAACTTCTGTTCTATCTAGTCTAACTAGGTTCAACTAAGCCAGAAAAGAGCTATAGATCTACCTTGTTAAGTCACAGTTGTATGTGAAACCTCAAGACTTTGTTGACTCTAAGGATTAAGACCGCTGCTGCATTATGGTCCATAATAAGGGAGGTTTAGTAACCCGGCTTTCTTCAACAAATCGCCAACATAATATGTCCAAAAGCGGTGGATTGGACTAAATTATGTCACATCAATAATGATTTCCCTTTTCTTTTAACAATTTTCAAACTAGACTACCAGCATGATTAGAACTAGATCGTGTAAGTGCCTATTTTACCATCTATTTCTGTAACTTCATTGAAGACGCAATATAAACTACAGATATTTTCGTCAATTTCGTTTTATAAAAAGTTCACAAAGTAATGACGATGACCTCGTCTAAGAATTTGTGTAGATGATAGAAATAATAAAGGCTGAACTGTTGTATAAGGCTGTGTACAAGTAGGAAGTAGATTTATTTCATCTGGCTGAGTTTAAGGTTATGAGTAATCAAATATTAATTTTATCTGCAGACTCAGTTTTAAAAAAAATGGAGAAACTCTTATGGTTCAGCAGATTAATTCCAGGCATGGGATTCCAACTTAGTTTGTATTACGAGCCTCACAGATTTCTTTAAGCAATGAATCAGCTTAAATATGATTTTTTTTG
This sequence comes from Elysia crispata, assembly GCA_033675545.1. Classification (NCBI taxonomy): domain Eukaryota; kingdom Metazoa; phylum Mollusca; class Gastropoda; family Plakobranchidae; genus Elysia; species Elysia crispata. Next base: position 84,394 of record JAWDGP010007489.1, on the reverse strand, counting down.
TCTTTCTAGTTTATCTGTACCTTTTTAGGCAACCTCGAACCATGAAGTTATGACTTATCTTCCTTCTATAATCCAAAATTTAGTAATTAGCAGTGTTTACGATTTGGCAACGTGATTTTTTTCAGCGCGATGTAAACGAGGACTCAAAAAAACCCCAAAAAAAAAACAGAACAAAACAAAACAAAACAAGACAAAAAACCAAAAAGAAAATAAGCCATTAAAGCAGTTTTTCCCTGGTGTGGCATGCACTCATAAGACTTGTATCGTGGTGGCATGCAAGTAATCTATCATAATTCAAATGACACTGAATTTTGATCGGTACAATTGATTATCAATTGGTGGAAGCGTGACAATCGTGGCAGTGACGTGGCAGTGACAAACCAGCTTCATTAAATGTGCATATATGTGTATTGTGCTAAGACAATCTGGACGTGGCACTCTTAAAACAGTGTCAAAGTGTCTAACACTGAAGTAAAAATAGAGTGAATCTCAACGTGATCTTAACGTGATTCTGACCCACTTTGGAGTGTGATCCACGCGTGACTCCTACGTGACCATCCCGCCATGGGCTGCTGTGACTACCCTGATCCAGATCTGGAGGATCGTGATCCTCACAAGACAAGTTCACACATTAAGGTCAGAGCCTTTTTTAACCACAGTCCTGCGTATTTTCCTCAAGTCCTTGGGGATTTTCCCTACATGTAGGTAAATTTCCCAACTTCTTCATAACTTCCCTACTCTGTAGTACCGTGCTCTTCTCCACTCCTTCGTACATGTAAACTCCCCTACACTAAGGTAAACTTCCCTTTTCCTACATACACCCTCCTAATTCTACATACGCTTCTCTACTTCTACGTATATGTAAACCGCTCTACTTCAAGTTAACTCCCTTACTTCAACGCACACTTCCCTTCGCTTAATGCCCTTTTCAACTCTTTGGTACATGTAAACTCCCCTACATTTAGGTAAACTTCCCTACTTCAACATGCACTTCCTTACTTTTTTGTAAATGTCACCTCCTCTACTCCTAGGTTAACTCCCCTACACTTAGATACACTCCGCTACTCCTTTTCACACAGTCCCCAATCCTATTCTTACGTGCGATATTACCCTACTCCCACCTACAACCCACTGCTTTTATACGGTAAAAAACTAAAAATCCGAAGTTATCTCTTATTCTCCCCCACTTTTTCAGGTAATATTCAATGATGTGATCGGTGAGCCAAAGGGAAATCACTCTCTGGAATGTGTCTGGGACAGCGCCTCTTGCTGCTACGAATTTTGCTTCACCCTTGTGTATTCGGTAAGACCAATTTATTGAATTCAGAACCGATTACTGGTAATTTTAGAAGCCTACTTAACAACAGGTGATACCAGGCTCCGTATAACCATTTATTACTCTCTCTCTCTCTCTCTCTCTCTCTCTCTCTCTCTCTCTCTCTCTCTCCATCCCCCTCACACCTCCAGCTCTTCGACTCTCTGCTCTATTCCCTATAAAACTCTCCAGTCCCCTTCCATCGAAAGCCTAACTCGTTTCAAAATCAACCCACACTCTGCGCTTCAATCTCTTCAGAGTCTTAGCTTTCATAGGACCCCCTTATCACAAGAGAGGCCTTTCCTCTGAGCGGGTAAGATGCAGGTCATTCTATGTTAGGGAAAAACTTATATATGTCGTACGTTTCTCTTTCTCTTCCGCTGTTTGCCTTCTGTTCCACTTTCTCTGTCTACATATACGTTTCCTCAGAATTAAATTTCCTTAAGAACTCATTAGTTCCCAGTAAAAGAGTCTTCGGGGACATACATTGCTCAGAGTCATCATGCCACTAACACCGCTGTGGATTGAGGTCATTGCACGAATTTTGGGGCGGAGATATTGGGTAACTTTTCATGCATTGCTCTGTCTTGTCATTTCTATCCCATCTTTGCGAAGGGCGCATTCACACTAGGACCGATAAATTCTGAAAAATAAATTTAGTAACCAGGTTTTCTGAATAACTTCCCCTGCTAAGGTATACGAAGAAAGACTAAAATGGTAATGAGGTTAACTTTCAAATTAAGCATTGCGACGAAAAAAAATTTAGTCTATATAAAGGTTTTCGTAATGATTCAGGTCATTCCTCTCTCAGCCTAGGTCTTCCTGTAAATTAGATCTTAAAATGAACTTTTAAAACAAGATATATCTTTTCAGGAATACAGGTCAATCGTATTTTGTATTAAGCAAGTTGTTAGAGCCGTATGTAAACGGGGGTACAAAGGAAAATAAAACACAGACAAGGAAGAGAGAGAAAAACAATTACTGAAGATCAAACATAAGAAAAAAAACACATCGATAGATAGATAGATAGATAGATAGATAGATAGATAGATAGATAGATAGATAGATAGATAGATAGATAGATAGATAGAGAGAGAGAGAGAGAGAGAGAGAGAGAGAGAGAGAGAGAGAGAGAGAGAGAGAGAGAGACAGACAGACAGACAGACAGACAGGCGATAGACAGACAGACAGTCAGACAGTCAGAGACAGACAGGCAGACACAGAAGGATGTAGGAAAGATGTAAAAGAAAGAAAAAAAAGGAGAATCTTTTTGCTGTTTCTTTATTTTCTATACACCACTGATTAAATACCCCTCCTGATTCTTCTTTTTCTCCCACATACACCTACTCACTTCCCAGGTGATGACGCTGTGCTGTGGTATGTGTATAGCCCTGGAGCTGGGTTGTGAGTTCGGTAACATCATCTTCTGGCATGTGTGGTGCTGCACGCCCGGAATCAAGGTAAGAGGGGATAACTCTTGTGGCATGTGTAGTGCTGAACGCCAGGAATCAAGGTAATAGGAGGGGATAACTCTTGTGGCATGTGTGGTGCTGCACGCCAGGACTCAAGGTAAGAGGGGATAACTCTTGTGGCATGTGTGGTGCTGCACGCCAGGAATCAAGGTAATAGGAGGGGATAACTCTTGTGGCATGTGTGGTGCTGCACGCCAGAAATCAAGGTAAGAGGGGATAATTCTTGTGGCATGTGTAGTACTGAACGCCAGGATTCAAGGTAAGAGGGGATAACTCTTGTGGCATGTGTGGTGCTGCACGCCAGGACTCAAGGTAAGAGGGGATAACTCTTGTGGCATGTGTAGTACTGAACGCCAGGATTCAAGGTAAGAGGGGATAACTCTTGTGGCATGTGTGGTGCTGCACGCCAGGACTCAAGGTAAGAGGGGATAACTCTTGTGGTATGTGTAGAGGGAATTACTCTTTTGGCGTATGTGATGCTGCACGCTAAGTATCAAGGTAAGAGGAGGGGATAACTCTTGTAGCATGTGTATAGCCTTAGAGCTGGGCTGTGAGTTCGGTAACATCTTCTTCTAGCATGTGTGGTGCTGCAAGCCGGGTGTCAAGGTAAGAGGGGAGAATAACTCTATTGGTATGTGTATAGCAGTAGAGCTGTGAGTTCGGTAATATAATCTTCTGGCATGTGTGGTTCTGCATGCCAAAAATCAAGGTAAGAGGACGGGATAACTCTTGTGGCATGTGTGGTGCTGTACGCCGGGAATCAAGGTAAGAGGACGGGATAACTCTTGTGGCATGTGTGGTGCTCTTCGCCGGCAAACAAGGTAAGACGGAACAAGTCTTGTGGCATGTGTGGTGCTATCCACAGAGAATCAAGATGAGACGGAATAACACTCATGGTATGTGTGGTGCTATATACAGGGAATCAAGGTAAGACGGAATAACACTCGTGTTATGTGTGGTGCTATCCACAGGGAATCAAGGTAAGACGGAATAACGCTTGTGGCATGTGTGTTGCGGCACGTCGGGAATCAAGCTAAGAGAGAATAACTCTTGTTGTATGTGTATAGCCTTGGAGCTGGGTTGTAAGTTCGGTAACACCATCATCTGGAATGTGTGGTGCTGCACGCCAATCAAAGTAAGAAAGGGGGGGGGGTAACTCTTGTGCCATTATTCACTCTAATACAACAAACTTACTTTAGCTGAGCGTGATTTTTGTCTAGCTTTCTATCTACTTATTTTTCTGTCTTCTTCACTACCCGTGTACCTCCCTATTTGTCCATTTACCTATCTATCTACCTACCTATCATCCAAATCTTTTCTACTTATTTCGCTTTTTGAAATTGTTCTTACCAATTGAAAACAGCAACACCTTGATATAACTTGATAATGTATTTTGGAACTCAGTCTAACATTAGCTTTATGAAAATAATATAATTCCATATAATTCGCATGTTTAAATGATCTTTGATTTTTTTTTTTTTGTTTTTTTGTTTAAAAATGAAATAAACCTCTCTTTCCTAGCAAATATAACTGAATGCAGTTTATGGACAGGTTTGGCGACTGCTCCGAAAGCTAGAAAAATTTAGTTGTAATGAAACAGTCATCAATGGCAGATTTAAGCCTTTACCGCGCCAGCTCCACTTCGCCTGAGATGGAGTTTGTGTCGTGACTCTGAAAAACCCTAAATACCAAAATGAACTTGACAGACTAATCAACCATTCCAATAAACAGCTTATACATAATAAACTTTTATTTTATCATCATGCTCTAATTTCATCTCATCCCCTCTTCATCTCACCTCCATATATTCCACAGAGTCTGTTTTTCCAGACATACCCATGCAAATGTCTGTATTCCCACATCGTGCGGTGTCTGGCCGACCCGTGGTGCGAGGCTTGCTCTTACTGCTGTGGGGCGTTTGAGGAACCAGACAAGGACGATACACATTTCAAGACCCGACTCTATTGATTCCTGCAGCTCTTTGGTAGAAAGTTGGAAAAGGCTGCAAGGACTAATGTTGATTCCTTGTCGCTAAATTTGGTTACGTTTAACTTGAAAAAAATATCACCAAATATATGGTTTTTTTTTAACCACAATGAGATCCATGTAAACCGGATCAACATTTCGTTGAAACTTTTAAAATTTTCACGCATAACACGAACACGATACTCTATAAAATGAAATTCAGGTAAATAGAAATTTCATTGCTGTCCCCGGGCAATTCAGTTTAAACAGATTAATTGGATGAAAACTTATAAAACCAACAAAGTTACTTGTATAGAATAATTTAACGTGCATCATTTTACAAGAATGAGGTTTTTGTTAAGCTCTAGGAATAAATCGGTTGACCCAGCGCCATTTTAATGTGAAGTAAGGCTTATATACAGATTGAACCAGTGATTTAGTTCCATACCTGAATATCGAATGAAAATTTTCGTGATGCAAGACAATAATACTGTTATTGAAACAGCAATTTGCATATCTATCTGTCTAAATTTCTCTCTTTCCTCCTTCCCTCTTCATCATTTTCTCTCTCTCGCTCTCTCTCTCTCTCTCTCTCTCTCTCTCTCTCTCTGTCTCTCTGTATGTCTCTGATTCTTTCTTTCCCTGTCTGTCTGCCTGTCTGTTTGTTTGTCTGTCTGTCTGTCTCTCTCTTTCTCTCTCTCTCTCTCTCTCTCTCTCTCTCTCTCTCTCTCTCTCTCTCTCTCTCTCTCTTCCTCTCTCTCTCATGTCTAAAACCGTGCTAATGCATTCCAGTCTAGTAAAGATCTAGTAATTATTTAAATGCAAAGCTCAATACTATACTCTCATAACACATAAACTGATTGCTAAACTAGTTACTTGTAATGCATTGTGAGTGCATGTGTTTACCCCACATAGGAGAAAAATATCATTTTTTAAGTATAATTGTTTATCAGATTGTATATCCCTTATGACGAGGGATTTTTCTGAAGTTTCGTATACTTTTTGGAAATTTTCTCCTTGTTGAAAGATAATTCTCATTGATCAATAATGATTATATAGGCCTATAGAGAGAACTTTCAACTTAAATTTACGGAAACATGTCTAAACTTGCATAAAATTGTGATGTAAAAGATTCAATGCCATGCTGCACTTGCTTGTTTCTAATACAATAAAAAAGAAACGTATAAACTTATATTAGATCAACTAAGACATTCCTTACTCTCCCTTCTCTCAGGATATTGAGAAGAAATATATCTAGAGGAAAGATAAAGGTTTCTTTGCCATCAGTTTATTCCGAATGAACTAAACCTGACCTAGTTTCCCCTGCTCTCAGCAATGACGCTAGTCAGAACTCTGCAGCTGATGCTGATCTGATGGAGATTTAGTAGGTCTAGTCGATAGTCCACTTGTTTAACGTAATAAAGAATTTGGGTTTGAACCTTAACAAACTAGAACTATTGCCACTATACTGTTGAATTATCTCTAAAGATCGCCAGTCCTTTGTAATCTTTGCCATTGTATATATCTTCGAAAAGCATAATTATTTAAACAAATTTTGTGTTCCTTTAAGCTCCTTCGCAAATTCAAATTTTTTTTTTATGAGTGACAGTGTAGAGTCTCACACGAACAGCCACACGTTGCTGACAAAGGCTGAAAGCCTGTTAGATTAATGCTATGTTCAGTTTCGTTATACTTTGAAATAAACCACTTAACCCTTTTTAACTAAAAATATTAATATTTATCTATGCGCGATATAGACAAAATAAAAAACCCAAGAAAGAATGAGTAATTTACGTGCATTTTGAGATCCTCTTTCCCCCACCCCCTCCTCTTAATCTACCTATACATTCGAAGAACACAAAAAAACCCCCAGTAAATCCATAAAATTGAATAAACTTGAAAAAGAAAGAAATCAAAGAAGAGTCTGAAATATCGAAGAACAGAATATTAATAATGTCATACCACAGTAGATGTATTAAGTGACTTTTCTTCTCTTGTTCCATTCGCAGAAAACATGTAGGTTTGGTATGTTGTTGTGTATATATTGAACACAAAAGCAACCTGTGATACACATTAATGTTGATCAACTCTCGTTGATGGTGATCTATGATACTATAATTATCCTTTTTGATTTTTTTAACTACTATTGCCTGGTTTCATGAATGTAGAATGATCGATTTTAATTTTAGATCAAATAATAAAGTCTTTGACTACTAAGAGAGTTAACAATAATAAATTAAAAAAATAATTAAAACGTTACTAGAATAATAAAACTTAATAACAACAAAAAACGTATTGCAACTTTTTTTTTTTAAGTTCGCTTATTCAACATGCGAAATTGTTACACCCATATAGACGCTTTATCAGTGATAAGAAAACAAAAATGAAAAAAACAAAACAAAACAAAAAAACCCCCCAAAAAAAACCAAACAAACAACACAACAAATTAACAACACTCCCCCCCCCCCTCCCTCGCAGAAACACACACGTTTAATGCTAAATTCCTACATAGAACAGCGAAAACTAGACATTAATTGAAACAAGTTTAGTGATTAGTTGGGAAGGGGTAGGACGCAGCAAGTTTCCATGTAAAGGTAGTCGAAAGTTTCAGTGCTTTGTCTCACCAGCAGTAAAAAAACCAGAAAGAAAGAAATAGCTACGCGCTTTATATAGGACATACAGTACCGTGGATATGTGACGAACTTACGGACACATAAAATTATGGTAATTGCTATTGTGTCTTATCGATGTTGTAATGAATTTATGAAATGTATTTCTTGTTGATTGTTGATTCTAAAAATAAATTATTATAGAAACAAAATTGTTCTCTAGAATTATTTCGTATGACTTTGTTGATTCTACACTGATTATGTTTTGTTTATGTGAAAAATGAGGATACGGGAATGGTAATGATAAAAGGGATAAAGGATATTTTTTACGTTGATGTAAAAAAGACAATAAACAAATAATAATAAAAAAAAAAAAAACAGTCCATACTTAACTAATTTGGCTGTTATGATTATGATGCTGAAGATGAAAGTGAGTATGATGAGAATGACAGCGATAATGGTGGTAATAATGATGACAATGATGATGAGTATTATGATGACGAAGGAGGTAGAAGTGGAGGTGATCAGGATGGTGGCATTAACGTAGATAATGATGATGATGATGATGATGATGATGATGATGATGATGATGATGATGATGATATTGATGAAAGGGGTGGTAGTGGAGATGATCAGGATGGTGGCATTAATGAAGATGATAATGATGGTGGTGATGATGATGATGATGATGATGATGATGATGATGATGATGATGATGATGATGATGATGATGACGACGACGACGACGATGATGATGATGATGATGATGATGATGATGATGATGATGATGATGATGATGATGATGATGATGATGATGATGATGATGAAAAAAAATGCTATAAGAGCTCAGTGTCTACTATAAGGCCACCACTGAGCGTTTCATGAGGGCCCTGTACCATATGAAATTCAACTTTTCTCCACTCCGCCCCTCCCCACCTAAAAACCACAAACGACCCACCCCACACACTCCCTCACCAATTCAGCTATAATACGGTAGGAAAGGGAGAAAGTGAGAGACCAATACAGAGGCAGAAGAGAATTTGGGGGGAGAGGCTTGCAAAGAAAAAGATACTGAGAAAAGAGACAGCGAAAGAGAAAGTCAGACAGAGAGATATATAATTAAGCTTATAAGGAGAGGAGGAGGGTTAAAAAACAAAAAAAATGAGATAGAGGGATGTGCTTAGTAAAAGAAAGAAAGAGCAAAAAGATAGACAGAAAGGAAGAGAAGACAGGTAAGTGATACACTGATATCTGTAATATATAAACCAGGCAAATAAAATGATAGATAGACAGACAAATATATAGATAAAGCGAGAGAGAAACAACTAGAGTAGATAGATAGACAGAAAGTTAGAGAGAGAGAGAGAGAGAGAGAGAGAGAGAGAGAGAGAGAGAGAGAGAGAGAGAAATAGAGTCAAACAAGTAAAGAGAGAAAAGAAAAGTAAATATAAAAATCAAGCAAATTGAGTATTGGAAAGACAGACAGATATATAAGAGTAAAAATTTCAAAGTTATTGATTATTTCGAACAGACAATGTTGCCAAAGCCAACCCATTGTTAAAGTAATTCAAACTAATACGAAAGAACTTTAGCTTTTGCCTGAAACATTAATTTGCCCAGTGCGACTTTTTGTCTTGCATCGATCCTCGAGAAGAAATGGTGCCCGGTGCTGTATATTGGCTGTATAAACGAAGAGATAATTTATTTAAAAAATGGTCGATTGGAAATTGAAAGAATGAAAGAGCAAAAAGATAGACAGAAAGGAAGAGAAGACAGGTAAGTGATACACTGATATCTGTAATATATAAACCAGGCAAATAAAATGATAGATAGACAGACACATAGGTAAAGCGAGAGAGAAACAAAAAGAGTAGATAGATAGACAGAAAGTTAGAGAGAGAGAGAGAGAGAGAGAGAGAGAGAGAGAGAGAGAGAGAGAGAGAGAGAGAGAGAGAGAGAGAGAGAGAAATAGAGTCAAACAAGTAAAGAGAGAAAAGAAAAGTAAATATAAAAATCAAGCAAATTGAGTATTGGAAAGACAGACAGATATATAAGAGTAAAAATTTCAAAGTTATTGATTATTTCGAACAGACAATGTTGCCACAGCCAACCCATTGTTAAAGTAATTCAAACTAATACGAAAGAACTTTAGCTTTTGCCTTAAACATTAATTTGCCCAGTGCGACTTTTTGTCTTGCATCGATCCTCGAGAAGAAATGGTGCCCGGTGCTGTATATTGGCTGTATAAACCAAGAGATAATTTATTTAAAAAATGGTCGATTGGAAATTGAAAGAATGTCTTATTGCTATAGTAGCGAGGTGGCGACTGAACTGCTAACCCAATCAATCGTAACCCCAATGCTGCTCTGAGCCTTATTCTTTAGCTCTAAATCCTACTCTTTGCCGCTCTTCCGTTCCACACAAGTCCAACACTAACGTGCGGCCGATTGTGTATTTAATCGATAATCCGTCTTTTCTCCCTTTCATCTTTTCGCACAATTGAGAAGAAGATAATGCGCACTAGAAACGATCTTCGAATGTGGGACAGCAAGGACTTTTCTTTCAAATTCAAAGACGGAGAAAGGACACTCATTTATTTCTTTATTTCTTTCTTTATTTTTTTTATTAAATTCTTAACTCATAAACTTAGCTGAGCCTATTTATTGGCAGTAGAGAAAAACATTGAGGATCTAGATCTATATCCCAAAAACTTTATTTATTCATGCTCAGCGAGTAAAATAATTATTAAAGAAAGTTTTGTGAATTCCGAATCTATTTAGGGATTCTTTTAAATGTAATTATTCATTATCGTGTAGGTTAAAAGGAACGGACACCAGTCAAGTTCCCGTGAGGTAGTGCACTTTTGGCAACGTTTTGTGAGAAATTCATATGCTTCTAGTGCGCGATTTTAAATGTCTTCAAAAAGATGAAAATGTTACTTCACGTCTTCCAGTGCCATTTGAAGCGTAGAGCTAAGTTTGAACTCTAGTTTGACGGACGAAGAAAGTGTGTCACAGGGTTAAAAATCAAACTAAATCACCTCTAATGCCTACTTGACACCGCAAGGAGCTGCGTCTCGTTGGCTGGCAACTTGTCACGTGACCAACGGATTCCGGTAAAATGGCGACTGTTTACAGTGGGCAACAAGTAGATGAAAACTTTTGAAAAGATGATTGTGAAGTAATTTAAAGTTCTTTATATTGCCCCAATAATTTTACTAAGGTATGTTTGTCCTAATATTTATAATAGGCTATATTTTCCATGCGTTTATAGGTCGGGAAATAGTTTTTGTTTAGCTAGCGCTGTTGATTAATCGAAGAAGTAGAATCTAGGTTAGGTCTAAATTCTAAATCTAGTCTTAATATCCCCACCGTGGGAAGTCTAATTTATATAAGGAGTTAAATATTCAGGAACTAAATGAAGAACCCAAATTTCAACCTAAATTTATATCTAGGTACGCATATAGTTATATATAATATCGATAAGATCTAGAATGTGGTTCTGGGATCTTGAAATGATCTAGATCTACATAAAGAATTATAGATCTAAGTGTTCAACCCTTCTTAACCACAATGTATATGAGGCAATTTAGGAGTCACAGATATTCAGCACATGCTATCTATGCATTGAGAACATGATTCCCAAGCATATGGTGCATGCTTATATCTTATCTAGAGCCAGTGTTAGCTTTGAGTAGTTTTACTGACCTTAAGTTTTCAAAAGAAAGTATAGGCTCTATCCCTCATAATTCTTTACAGTCAAAAAAGCAGAATGTTTTTTTAAAGAACTCTCCTATGTGCCATTTTTAAAACTTGAATATAGAACCAGGTTTGATATTAAACATGCTAATAGAACAAACCTACAACATTTTAACAAGAGCTGTGTCAAAAAAAAAAAAAAAATAATGACCCAACTTACACAAATTAGATATTTATCCAAAAATATACCAATTTTAGTCACTATCGTAAATTACAATAAAAGCATGTTTCACTTCATATGAGGGCCTTTTTTTTTTTTACTAATAACTTATGTCTTAAATTTTTAAGAACAAACTTTCATATTTCACAAACAATTGAAAGGCCTAAATGACGCCATTGAGAGTACATATCTGTTGGAAAAGGTTGAGGAAAATTTTTGTAAAGTCAAATTTGAAGTTCAAGTTTAAGCCTAAAATACTCCTCATGCCTATGTGAATAAAAAGAAATTATTTCTTAAAAAGTTGTAAAAAGATTTTTTTTTTCCTTTTTTCCTCAGTTTATTTTACACTGCTTTTCTCTTTTTATCAGGTGACATGAGAAAACATCTCATTCTGTATAAATTACTAATCACTTTAAAGATCCTTTTACACACTCATGTATTATCAGGCTATGAAGGTTCAAGCAAAAAGTGCCTTTAGGTGCACTGCCTTGCAGGAATTCATAGCTACCCATATATGCTTATATCTTTCATAATATGAATATTTGAAAGGTTCAATAAATAGATTGTGTGAAAAAAAGCAATCTGTTCTTACATGAATTTGTTCTCACCTTGGCTTTTAATTATCAAAATATTCTAAAATAAATCCTCACCCATCACGCACTCAATCATACCCCATCCCCCTATGTCACATTGTTTACAGGACAAGCACCTTAATAGGTACAGCCTTGCAATCTGACCAAACAAAATGGCTATGAACTACATTGGAAGTATATCCATCCTGGACCGCGGTGATGCTCCAGCGCAGGCTGTTATTGACCGCAACGCTCGCTCTCTAGCCCAGCGGATGTCAGATGAGACAAAAGATGAGCTTCAGAAAGTCATGTCACGTGTCCACAATGTAAGGACAAAAGACAGTGTAAAATGTAGTACTAAACTTTTTTTCTGTTCTTTTTTTTTGTTATAATAATCCTTTCCTCCTCCCAAGAAAAAAATCACCAAATTTTTGGCTTGAATTACTGTGTTTTTTTTTAATTGACATTCTGACATGAGTGAATGTTTTTTTTTTATATATGATAATGTATCTTGTTTGTGTTTTTTGTTAATAGCATATACTAAATAGTTCTAGAAATAATGTTCTCATGTTCTCTGCGAAAGATTTTTGTATTCAGGGGCAGCTTATATTTATGTGCTGAGAGCCCATACAAACTAGTGAAATATGAAGGACATATTAATAGACAGTTTTATACTGTACTAATTTTTTTGGGTAATTCTGGATGACTTAGGAAAAACTAATCTTGACATCTTTTTCAAATGTGACAAACTGAACATATGCCCTAAACACCATAAACACTCATTGATTCACGTTTTGATTATCAGTGTTGGCAACATAAAAATTTTATCAGTTTTACATTTTATTACAACCTGGAAAATGTTGTATGGGAGAAATTCCTCATTGAAGGAAAAGAGTCTGAAAAAATATATAAAAATCCATAAAAATTTGATTATTCTTTGGAATTTTCAACTTTCTCAAAATTTTAATTTTTACTGGGATAAACTTGAGAAAGCTTTTCACACTCACAGATATATGTATATAAAGAAAATGGCTTTTAAGTTCATAAATAATAGTTGCAGTGAAAAAAAAAACAAAACAAAAAAACCCAAATAGCTTTACATATCCCTCCACACACACACACACAAAAAAAAAATGAAGCTTTTTTTTTTAGATAATTGCCATGAAAGATATTGAGCTCTCACTCTCAATATTATAATTTGATTGAGCCCATTGTTTGACCCCAAAATACCACATGAGAAATTCTCTACATTAAAATATTATCCTTATCTTTACCCAAAGAGAGCTATTTTAATATTTGATTACCCAAGAAAATTGTTTTGAAATAATGCAACAATCATATTGTTTACATTGATTGTGTGAAAGAAAAATTTGATGCATTTAAAAGAAGCATGTATTTTTTAGACCAATGTTTTTAAATTTTAAGCTGCACAAAAAATGATTTTGAGAAACTAATTTTTATGAGATATAGTTTCAGTGAAAATTATACTTAACGAAGAGAAACTCAATTTTCCCTTTTTTTTGGATTTAGAGAACATTTGCTTGAGATAAGATATCAGGAGCCTCATAAACCGTCATTTTTTTAAAATACTTTTTTATTAATTAGATTAAGCTGTAAAACACATCTTTTGACTCAAAGAAATGCAAGGCACATTAAATAAAAAAAAAATTGTATCTATTCTCTCTTTTTTAAAAGTTTCCTGACCCCACCCACATGGCGCTAATTTTTATGACCTTTGTTGTTGTTACGGCCAGATCTACAGCAACATGGACACAGTGGATGAGGTCTACATGGGTCCCTCCATGGAGTATCTCAACGATCTGGTTCGTAGTTTGCTGTATTGTTTTAGGTTGATTGTTTTTACAAGTAAAATAAAATCTTCAGTGATAGCAGCATGTAGTCTTCCAGTTTTGATCAACCAAATGCATTGTTTAAATTTGATTGAGGTAAAAAAAAATCTGATAAAACGAAAATGCTGTCAATGTATCAATAACAAATTAAGCAAAGACTATTTCAAACCAGTGCTTATACCTACATACACCATACAGACTCAAACAGACAATTAGTAGAATAAAAACATAAAAGAAAAAGATGAAGAAAAATATGGCGCAGTTTGAAAAACTCTACTCAAATCATGCGTCAAGGCAATTTAAATCTCACTGATCCATGTTGATTTAAAGTTTTTCTTAGGAAAGGTTTGTCTTAGAAGTTTGTAGTGAGCTGACTAATTGTGATTGGACAATAATGCAATAGGTAATAATTACATCTCTTTTTTGCTATCAAGTTTTTTTTGTATACTGTTTTGTCTTGTAATTTCTTTCCATTATACTGTATTGTTAAAATCTAGTTTCCACTTTATTTTTTTTACATTTGTGTGTCGAAGAACCATCAACCACAGCATTAAAATCAATAATATTGATCCCAAATGTATAACCAGTGATAAAATCTCTTTACATTATTTTTATTCTCTCCTGACATGCAATCACACAAAAGAATGTGAGTGTTGATCTGTCAAAACCGTAGATCAGCATAAACAAATGAATAAAAAATGCTCTGAATGTTATTCTATTGACAGGCTGAGCTAGAAGAAATCCTCAAAGATGAGATCAAGAAGAGACAGGTACACATCTCATGCCATTATCAGTGTCTAAATGTCGGGCACGTTAACAGTTTTAACTCTGTTGATAACACCAACCCTGGGTTGGTTTATTGATAATCAATATTTATACACAGCCAAACACAGAAGCTGATTACACTCTTTGATCTGTTGTTGAAGAATACTATACTGTCTTCTATCATGCAAGCCACCTCACTTTCAAGTATTTTTAGTTCTAACTTCATTTTAGTCTGTTCTATATTGAACAGTGATCTGGACAGAGAAACCTTGGGGCATGACATCACATCGGTTGTATTGTGCAAAAAAATCAATAGAAAACAAGAGAAGTTATAGAGATCATAATAGCTGGCTTTACACAAAAATCATTATGACTCTGATGGTGTGAGATATTGATTTTGAAGACAATGTGTTGACCCAAGCTTTTCAATGATAGAACTTGCACACTGTTGTCCCCTTTTTTTTTTCTTGTAACACATTATCATGATTATGAAATGGTTGTTGAAAGAGGAAAATCATAATTTCAATATTTTTTTTTTACTGTTCTGAAAATTTAAATTTTGATTCATTGAAATCAGTGTCAAGGTTTTGATTTTGGTAAAAATTAAAAAAAACCTACAAAGGCTTAGTCTTAAAATTATATATAACGCAAGCATTAAAAAAAAAACAACCTACAATCATGTGTGAAATATTTATGCTATATTTGTCTCTGCAGTACCAGCAGCAGGTGACAGTTTTTATTGTTGGCTACTCTGACGTCTGCCACCAGAAGCTGCGTCTGCTCCAGCAGGTCAATGAGGTCAGTTGTGTATTTTGAGAAACAGTTTAAAATCTTGAGTAGTGTGATAAAACTGTTAGAATGAGGAATCAATACAAACAGAAAAAAAGGAATGGATACAAAACAGTCTACAAAGACACAGGTCATCAACAAGATTCATCTGTCTACAAGGGGTGAAAATTAAATAATAAAAAAAAAAGACATAAACAACAAAAATCAATACAAAATGAAAAAATATACCCCCCCTACCCATTTTATTTTTTAAAGAAAAAAGGAAAAACAGAACAAAGAAATTCATGTGAAGATTTATGTAAACTCGTGTTATTTCCCTTTAGCTCTTATAAAACTGTGAGAGAAATTTAGTCGATATCATTTAACAGCTTCTTGCTGCTAGCAAATTTTTTAGAATCTTGAATAATTATTTCCAAGTGTTTTTTTTTTTTTTTTCATAATTAATTTCCAATTTTCATAAAATTGAGGAGCAATTTTGCCACTCGATAAGTCACTGAAAGAGACTTATGTAACTTAAATAATTTCAATTAGAAGAAGACTCAGTGAACTTTGCTGTTCAAATGAATTAGTTACAATGTGTTTTAATCATTATTCTCCACTGTGGCGGCTCAGAGATTGTAATATGAAAAAATAATAAATATTGGAAAAGTCCTACGATAAAAATTATTCTTAATATAGTTTTTAGGAAAAAATTGAAAAAAGAAAAAAAAAACAACAGAGAGTAATTTTAACATTTTCTGTAATCACAAAATTACAGCAAAATAACTGTACAGCTTTAAAGCATAATTATGTAATTAGCAACAAAATCAGCTGTGCCTGATTTTCAAACAAAGTGTAGAAAGATCTGCTATATACTCTGACGAAAGAGCAGAGACAATGATAAAAAAAAGAAAGAAAAATTTGGAAGAGGAGCATCTGGTTTTGCTTCCTTGTTTTCTAACGCTGCCTCATAAAACTAAAAGGCTGAACATTATTTAAGGACTTTCAGATGCTTCTCTTAGTTCTAAACATACACCAAATAATTAAACAGCTCTTTTATTATTAATTCTATTTTAAAGAATCAAACATTTAAAGTATACACAGTTAGCTTGTTGGAGAAATACTTTGATAAACTTTATAATAGCAGTATGTTATAACTTGAAAACATGTAAGAGGTGTATTTTTCAAATCTTTTCTTATTTCTTCCAGTTTTTCATGGAAAACACAAAACTGATAGATGAAGAAGATTGGTTCCCGACAACGCCTGATATGGACCTTGAGGAAGTAAGATGGTTGAGAATTTGTTTCACACCTAGTCCATTTGAATTTCATGATTATATCTCCTTCCCTGATTTTGATATTCAACATTTGTCAAAACTCAGAAAGTTGGAAGTTGTGAAAAATTTTTTGAGTCATTTTGGGGAGATTTTAGACTTAAAAATCTTTTAAAGCATTATTACATAGGGAAATTAAGCATGTTTCATATACTGTTTTTGCAAATTCAAACTATTTGCAAGCTATCGAATGCTTGTTTTACTTTTCTGTTTTCATCGCTTCTCCTTCACAACTTTAATAACTATATAGTCTTAAGCATATCCTAGTGATTATAAACATGTACATATGTTGTCTTGAGAGTATGTTAACATTGAAGCGCTTCCTGCAGACAGTGCCTGATCAGTAACTTATTCATCAACTTGGCTATCTTATCAAATTACTTTCTTTTTCGCAAGATAAAAATTCTTGATTTTCCCCCTTATGTATCAAATATTTTTGACTTTTTTAATATTAAAAAAAGCAAGATACTTTATTCTACAATTTTGAATCATTCAACTTAGTTGGGCTAGACGAGCAATGCACACATTGTGGGATGGTGTTTTGATACAAAAATGTTTCAACTCTGTTAGGACTAGGGAAAACCATTCTCACTTCAATATTCTTAATATTTCATCTTATCGTTGAAGAGATAGGACATTTGATAATCAATGAATGTGCAAACTAAGGTGCAAAGTCCTAAAAAACTTAAATAAATATACAAATGAGAAAGATTTCACCAAGAATGTCAGAAAAATTACGTCATCACTTGAAACACAATTTCAATACAGTCAGCGACACGGCAAGTTTAACAATGACTAGCATTCCTGTAATTAATGGCACACCCACAAAATACAGATTTGAGGTAAACGTAAAGTAAAAATCAATCTTATTTGTCAAATAAATACAACACATAGAATGCTTGCTTCAAAAAAAATCTATAGGTCATATCTGATATGCTAGACAACCTTGTAGACTCTTTCATCTATTGTTCTCTCCAGTCTTACAAATTCCATAACCCTTACCAGCCTCTCCTCCATGCATCACTTTAGATCTCTAACAGTGTGGAAGATTCTCTTGCCCACGCCCACGCCTTGACCAATCGTCTTGGAGAGCTAAATCGGGAGATGGTGGACTACGTAGCTGCTCTGGCGGAGAAGAAAGCCAGCAGCAAGTGAGTCAACATAGTTTTCTGTTTGTCTTATTTCTCTTGTTTGTGTTCTCAAATGGACTTGGGCTAGGCAGCTTGCATGTATACCTGGAGAGAATTTCAGTCGTAGGTTTAAACCTAGCACCACACAGATGACCTGGAAGTAGGATAGATTCAGCTTGTGACTACTGTGGGCCAAAAATATCAAACAGTCAGTTTCTTGTATATTAAAGATTGTAGTATTTTATTGATAATTCTCTTTTACCAACTCTTTGTATCTACCGAGTCTAAGAGTGAGGCAAATACACACTCATATAAACGCAGATACTGGACGAAATTTTACATGCAGATTTTCATCAATTTTCAATTTTCAGTGACTTGAAGAAACCAAATTTAAATTTGAAATGAATCTTTACTTGCGATTTTTTTTCATAACTTTAATTAGTTTATATAAACAAATAAATATATATATATATATATATTTAGTTTTTTTTTTTAAAAGGTTTCCAATAACATGCGTTAAGCAAACTGATGAAAAGATTTAAAGTTACTTTGAACATTTCTGATACTGATGATATAACTGTTGCATTTTCCTCTACACATCAAAAGAGGAAATGGTACAGAACTAAAGTGAGTATTGACACTGAAATGGTTCACTCACTCGCATGCCCGATTGTTATGTTGCACTCACACTATAAGGATTGATCTTATAAATTTGAATGAAATCATTTTGTTCTTGTACATTTATGGATTTGTTTTGGGATCAAATTCCATGACGTGAAAATTTGAGCAGTTTTATTTTTTTGTTTTGTGTTGTTGTCTTTGTTTTGTTACCCGTTGCACCATCTTGAAAAAAAAATTTGCATGGCACAGTTTTTAACAGTTGTTAATTTTATTATTGTTTTTAATATCAATCTTATTATAATTATTTTTTTAATTAAAATGAATATAATATTTATCATTATTATTATTTATTACTACTACTACTACTACTACTACTACTACTATTGCTACTACTACTACTACTACTACTACTACTACTACTACTGCTGCTGCTGCTGCTGCTGCTGCTACTACTACTACTACTACTAGATCTAGAGGAGGCAAACCACTGGGTTAATATAAGTAAGAATTATAAGAGCTAGAATATTAGGTAGTGCTGAGCAGTGGTTAGGGTAAGGCTTTTAAGTGAAAATGACCGAAAATGCTTGAATTAGTGAGATTAGAACCATCGATTTATAGTTGCTTCAGCACCCATAGCCTTGCCCGTCTAAGAGAATATAGCTTGTACCAATACGTCACTTTGCTCCCTTGGGCTTTCCCAATCAAGATTGCAAGTCACTCAGGGAGGCTTAGTAAATACGTTCTTCATGAAACTCTCTTTATTTCCTGTTTGTTTCTAACTGCTTGTCGCTGTCTGTCTGTTATGTCTGTCTGTCTGTCTCTCTCCCCCTCTTTTTGACTCAGCCTGCCTCTCTCTTTTTCCTCATTATATTCTATCAAAGCATATGTCCATCCTCAACATTTTGTATAAAAAGCCTAAATTATTTTTATCAGTATATTATACTGAATCATTTTTCTGACTTAGATTACTTAAGACAGACCTTTTATAAAAGTATAGGCTGATATAAATAAGAAATAACCGCAAATAATGTACAGTGCTAGAATAATTATGCGCCTTGTATATTTGTCCTAAATTTTTCCTGATGTCTCATATTACACTTGATAGACATTCTAAGTAAAGCAAATTTTCAAATTTTGTTACGGATAGGTAGTAAAGAAAGAAAAAAAAAATCCATTATTTTTTTGTTATCAACAGCGTATTTATTGTTTGAAACAATTCTTGCTCTGTTCACAAATCTTTTTAAAAATTTCCATTAGATTAATCTTAAAAATAATGGGTAAGAATCAAGGAAATTGAATCTAAAAAGCATTGTTTTTTTTATAAAGGGTGTTTTTCATTCTTTTTCTGGAAATGTGATGTATCAGTACTGATGACTATATCATTTTGTTATTACGAGATAAACTCTTTAAATGACAATAAAGGCAATTTACAACAGTTTCATTTGTTTCTCAGTATGTTACATTGATATACCTGCACTTTTTAACTGTGTTTCAACAAACACCCCTGCCCTATAGATGTACATATATTCTCAAAACTGACAAATTGTCTTGGTTCGTCACTGTTGTACACAAGTGTATTCCAAACACTACTGCACATGTAAGAAGTGTTATGTTTGCACTAAACTTGAAAAAAAAAAAACCCAACACACCTAGTTTTATTGACCTCTCTCTTTGTTGTACCAAGTTATCCAAGATCCAAACCCTCTTCAAAAACAGCTCCATTGCGATGTCATCTTCCCCCACCACTGCATGAAAACCATTATTTTGTCGTCACAATGAATACGAACATATTGTATCTCCACATATTTACTACCGTCTTGTGGATTGTGCATATTTGATTCTTCATTAGTGCTACTGCCTCTCCTAAAGTGGGCGGTTGTGTCATGATCTGACCTGTCTGGTTTTCTGTTATCTGTCCTTAGTGTGGTACAGATACCTGCTTATAAGCCTGTCAGTTCCCCTGTCCTCCGTCTCTGTCTTTCTCTTTTTTATTTCCTCTTTTTTTTGTTTTTATTCTCTTAATCTTCCACTGTTCTTATAGTTCCCTCTCTCCTAAGTTTGTCTGTTCTCTGTCTCTGTCTGTCTGTCTGTCTATCTGTCTGTCTGCCGCTCTCTCTCTCTTTCTCCTCTTCATTGTCTGTATTACTATCTATGTCTCTCTCTCTCTCTCTCTCTCTCTCTCTCTCTCTCTCTCTCTCTCTCTCTCTCTCTCTCTGTCCACTTTTGCTTTCTCTTTGATTCTCCATTTCTCTCTTTCATTTAAAAATGTTTTTGTTAATTTAAGCTGCATACAGAACTAAAAACTCTTTGTCTTTTTTGTCTTTTATCTCTCTTCTTTTCTTACCCATCTCTTGCCTGCTCTGATGTTATAGTCTTTTGCATTTTTTTTTACCTGACATCTTAAGTTGCTGAGTTGAGGGTCCTCCTCTTGCAAACCATGCCCTGCATGAGAAGCAGTAAATGAACATGATGAACAAACCAACCAATCCTTTGTAGGGACCAGCAGCATCTCTATTTTCTCTCTTTAATTTATTCTCCCAAAATTCTGTTTCATTCTCAAGAGGGAAAAAGAAGATCGAGAAAGCCCTGAACCAGGCAAAGGAAGAGGTCAGCGGCCTGAGCGAAAAACTTCTGGCTCTCCAGAAAGGTGAGTTGACCCCTCTGCATATTGCAAAGGTGAAGACTTAAAAGTTTTTTGGAAAGAGAAAGTTATTTAGACTTTTTTCTCCAATACATCTCATTGAAGAACAATTTTTTAGAAGTGAAGAGCATATGCTCAATAAATCATGTATTGTCAATTTCGTTGATTTGGTTTATATTTTTCATATTCTGAGTTAAACTGGTTAAATGAAAGCATGCTGTTTTATTTCCTGGTCCATGTTCCCAATATTTACCTTATTTTTCACATAGTCAATAACTTGTACCTATTTCTACCTTTCTTTCTCTCTCTCTCTCTCGCTCTCCCTCTCTCTCTCTCTCTATCTATCTATCTCTCCACCAGACCTGGAAGAAAAGGAGGAGAAAGTCCAAAACCTTTTCAAACAACTCGATCTGAAGACCATGGAGGCCTCAAAGTTTAAAACAGCAGCCGAGCTGGGCAAGGTACATAAGTCTTGTTTTGATCAGATAACAAATGTTCTATTTCTTTTTATCATTGTCACCAACAACATTATTAACACCTTCATTCTCTACATTTGTCACACACATTTAAAAACCATCCAAATCTTTTTCAGGATCATCATCACCACCATCACCATCATCATCATCATCATCATCATCATCATCATCATCATCATCATCATCATCATTACCACCATGATTCTCCTCATTGTTACCAACATCATCAGCATATTCTTCATCATCATCAACATCATTGTCTTTGTCAATGACATTTGAAGTCATCATTAACTGCCCTGTTATAAAACTCGTTGTGATGATTCTAATCATAGTCTACTCTTATTATCACTATCATCATTATGTTCATGAAGCAATCTTTATTAACAACTCTACGGTAGAACCTGAATAGTGTGATTAACTTGAGGAGGACGAACAATCAACTGAAATGTCTCTTAAAGCTGAATTCCCTATCAATTTTATACCTTGTCATTCAATCAGTCAATCAACTAACCAGTGAAACAATCATGCTGCTTTGGATCCGCTCCTCGAAAGAGGTACATAGGGATGTAAAGTTCTAGACACTTCACTTCACTGGCTAGGTTTTAAGATCCCCCACCTCACAGTAGTTTGAGCTGGTACAAAAACATAACCAAATGATAAGACAAATGTTAATTAGTTAATGTCTTGGACTAGCGGTCCAGGGAAGCAAATTTGGACAATAGATATAGCAAAATCATTTCACCGGCCAGACTTGTAGATCCCTATTCCGTCACCTTAGACTGAGCCTATATAAAATCAAGATTAATTAATGAAACAATAATAAATCAATCCATGCCTTAGACTAGTGACCCTTTGAAGCAAATTTATACACTAGTTTTAGCAACCATATTTCACTGGCTAGGCTTTTAGATAAGTTGGGTTTTCATGAAGTTGTAACCATTGATAAAACAACTCTTAATCATCCAACTTCTTGGATTTTTGACCCAGGAAAAGAGAAGTTAAGCATGAGATATAGCAACCTCACTTCTCTGGCTAGGCCTTAAGATACTCCCTCCCCCCAAGCACCCTCCTCACGGGAGTTGAACTTTGTTAAAAAACATGATCAATAAATGAAACAATAGTTAAACAATCAACTAACCCTACCAACCCTGTGCGACACATCCCAGCAAGCCACAGAGGACATGGAGGTCCTCCAGAAGGAGATCGCCGCCAGGGACGCTAAGATCCTTGCCCAGAGGCAACAGCTGTCCAGGATGGAGGTGGAACTGGCTCAGACCAACCACCTCAAGGAGAGAACAGAGACCAAGTTCTCCCAGAGTGATGGCGAGAGACAGGTGAACACGGCACTGCCCTCTTGGAGCAGGGCAGGAGTGCTAGCGAGAGCCACTGAGGGCACAAAGGCAAAACCAGTATATTTTAGTTGTATATTTGGTTATAGGGCTTAGTGTGGGGGAGGGAGGGGGAGGAAAAAGAAGCTGAGAAGGAGAAGTTGAGTAGAAAAAGGAAGGAGAGAGTAAGCAAGAGCAAAAGAAGGAACATAGTTGGAAAAAGAGATGAGGGAGTGAGGGTTTAAAGGAAGAGAGGGAGGAAGAGGAGAAAAAAAGAAGAGGGACGAGAAGGAAACTAGATAAAAAATAAGGATGAAGGAAAGGAGGGAGATGAGAGGGAAATAAAGGAATAATAGGAAAATGAGGAGGGGGGAAAAAGGCGTAGAGCAGTAGGTAAAGAAGAAAATGGAAAAGAGAAGGAAGGAAGTGGAGGAGGAGGAGAGGAAGAAGAAGATGGCAAAAGGATATGAGAGTAGTGAGGAGGAGAAAGAAGAGAGAAAATGTAAGAAAGAAGAGGAAGAGGATAAATCATTAAATTATGAAAATATATTCTTTGTATAAACTGTAAGCACAGTTTATTGGGTAGATTTCAATTTAATCTTTTTAATGTAGAAATTAAAAGTTTTGATTTGCTTGGAGGGAGAGACCTAAAAAAAGAGATATAAAAGATTTTCAATAAAAGAATGAAAAGGGCTTGGACTGGTTTTGCCAATCCTGACCTTTGAGTGTTCACCTGCTTCACAACTAAATGCACTGTACCTCACGGTTGACGCTGTGTCTTGGGGAACTGCAATTTGGTTTTTTATTGCACTGGATTTTTTTTGCAATTTGGAGAGGCACTTTCCTCAAAACGTATTTTTTTGTATGTGTTTGGAGTGCTCAAGGTTTTGGATTAAAGTTGAGTCAAATCCCTGTCTGTGAAATATATCAATAATATACAATTATGTATGTTCTACTCGACATACTAGATGTGTATTTTTTTTTGCTTTTGATTTTGTACTTCTTGTGATGGGATTGGTTTTTATGAAGAATTTTCCATGAAATGTATATCTTTTGTCTTGTAGTCTCTAAAATTTGTATCATCTATTTATTGGAAGTATACTTATGTTCTCATTTTAGTGTGATTTTGACACTCTAAATCAATTTTGATTACTGTGGAACTCTAGATATGTCTATTATGACAACAGTACAAAAAAATTCACAGTTAATCCTCTCCTTTAAAAATTAAAAAAAAAAAATTCTTTAACACGGAAGAAGAAATGAACAAATAAGGAATAAAAAAACACAAAAGAAAAGGCAAAAAGAGATGAAAAAAGGTGTGGAAAATGGATCAAAATAAGTTTAAGAGATATAATGGAACTTTTCTTTTTTGTTAAAATGAAAATTTAAGTCTACTGCCGTAAACAACACATTTCCTACTATGTCTAAATTGGATGTGAATGAATTATGATTTATATAAGTTTTATCATGATATATAGCCAAGAATCTTCTAAGTCGTGACAAGTATTTTTCATTTGTTATCTCCCTTATATATATATATATATATATATATATATATATATATATTTATATCTGAGGTTTTAAACGCCATTTCATAACATTATATTCTCTGCCGTGCCACTATATTGTTTTTTTTTTAAACATTGTATATTTGATTAAATTGTCCCCAGTATTAGCCCTTAACAACGAAACAAACATCAACAACAGGTACAACAAAAGCAAAAGCCTCCCAAATGTCTTCTAAACTTTAATTGAAAACAAATGTCTTTCTCCCAGGTCCCATACCACCGATATTACAATTAAAAGATTTGATATTTCAAAGCATGCATTTTTCTTAACTTCTCAGTGGTAATATTTGCATGAAATAATAAATATTTTTAATGAGATATTAAATTTTCAGCTTTTTTGAACTGCATGAAAAAGGTTCTATCTACTGCCAAATGCTCTTTTTACAAACTCGGATTTTGATATCCAACCTTTTAGGACTGGGTTAAAAGAATGTGGTTTTTTTTTAAAAATATTTTTATATCTATATGGACATTTTCAAGCGTAAATACACTTTATTATCGCTAGGGTGAAACATTTTCATAATCTGTGCTATGGTATAAGATTTTAATAAATGCTAAGACATATAAGATTTTGTTTGTCAGCAATAAGACGTTAATATATAAAACAGATTAATTTTTGTGTATATTAATAAAAATTTCTTTATCTAGACCTGAATAGATTTTGAGTATTTTCATTTAAAGTTGCTTGCTGGAGGCGATATGAGTTTATTGTTAAATTTTTCTACCTCTCAGAAAAAAAAATTTTGCTTCAGCATTAGCTCTCAAGGGACATCTGTCTCCAAGGGCCGCAGAACTTCTGTTATTAAACTGATAGATTTTCATTGATCAAGGGAAAATGTAATAGATAAATATTTTCTTTTAATCATATTTAAAATCTTCTGAGTAGTGTATGGAGTCTGTCAAATTTTGAGGTCCATGCTTCCCCAATCCTAGTAAAATAGCTCTGTTGCACTGTTCTAGTGTTGCACTGTTCTAGTGTTGCACTGTTCTAGTGTTGCACTGTTCTAGTGTTGCACTGTTCTAGTGTTGCACTGTTCTAGTGTTGCACTGTTCTAGTGTTGCACTGTTCTAGTGTTGCACTGTTCTAGTGTTGCACTGTTCTAGTGTTGCACTGTTCTAGTGTTGCACTGTTCTAGTGTTGCACTGTTCTAGTGTTGCACTGTTCTAGTGTTGCACTGTTCTAGTGTTGCACTGCTCTAGTGTTGCACTGCTCTAGTGTTGCACTGTTCTAGTGTTGCACTGCTCTAGTGTTGCACTGCTCTAGTGTTGCACTGCTCTAGTGTTGCACTGCTCTAGTGTTGCACTGCTCTAGTGTTGCACTGCTCTAGTGTTGCACTGTTCTAGTGTTGCACTGCTCTAGTGTTGCACTGTTCTAGTGTTGCACTGTTCTAGTGTTGCACTGCTCTAGTGTTGCACTGTTCTAGTGTTGCACTGTTCTAGTGTTGCACTGTTCTAGTGTTGCACTGCTCTAGTGTTGCACTGCTCTAGTGTTGCACTGTTCTAGTGTTGCACTGTTCTAGTGTTGCACTGATCATGGTATGATATCGCAGCTGATTAACAAACCAATGTTTGCTGATGTTGTTGGAAAACACACAGAGAAAAAGTATTGTGTCATTCTTAATTGTTGCTTTTATCATTATTATTCCTGTAGAGGTAAGAGTTTTTAATGCTTGTAAACTTGGTAATATTTGATAAAGGAATGTTTGTCATCCCCTTTATCACAGGTTAATCGATTTCCATGTCATCATCTTGTGAATGTTCTTGAATAATGACTACAGCTTGATATTGATCTGTCTCTAAATCTGCATCAAAGTTCTGTGAGCAAATCAGATTTTTTTATGAAACCAATCCAGAAACATCGCATAAAACACATTGTCACTCTGAAGACCAGCATGTGTAAAATGTATCTCATAGACCACATTTTCACTCTGGAGACCACCATGTGAAAATTATATCTCATAGATCACAATGTCACTTTGAAGGCCAGCGTGTGTAAAATGTATCTCATAGATCACAATGTCACTTTAGAGACGAGCATGTGTAAAATGTATCTCATAGATCACAATGTCACTTTAGAGACGAGCATGTGTAAAATGTATCACATAGATCACAATGTCACTTTAGAGACGAGCATGTGTAAAATGTATCCATTGCTTCTTCCCATCCTCAGCAAAAGATCAACATGCTGCAGAAAGAGCTTGATGATGAGAGGAAGGCACACGAGGAAACAAAAACAGGTGGGCGGAAGTTGATGTTTCATATGGGATCATTGTCATGTTGATGTCTGTGGTTTTTTGGCATTGCACATGATATCCTTAATGTTGCAGAGTGTGATTATAGTTTTGGCTGGTGCGTTGGTATTTAAGATATATTGTTGTCGTCTTGTTTTCTGTGATAAACTGATCCAAATGATGCCCTTGTCTCACGGTTGTTTTTTGCATGCTGATGTAACAGAAGATGTCCTTATGTCAGAGTCGATAAACATTTCATTTATTAACTTTTTTTGCAGTTTCCTTTAATATCTGTCTGTTAATCTTTGTGCACCAGCACTAGTGGCAGTGGTAATTATAGCATCACTAGTGATAAAAGAATTCGTCATTGCTGTATCAGTTGTAACCACAACAACAAATGCAGCGTTTTTAATAAAAATAATAGAAATAGTAAATTATAAAACAGGAACAGAAAAGGTGATAAAAATTTTTGTAATCAGTTTCCGTTCAAACATTCGTGACGCTCTACGACCTTGACCCTCCTTTCGTCTTCCCCCTAGAGCTGACGCGTCTCCTTGACGACCAGGTGCAGGCGATGCACGCCAGTCACAGGGAGGAGGTGGAGGACCTCAGGAAGGTTCACGAGGATGAGACAAAGTTACTGCAGGTGAGGCACAGCGTCTAGCTACAAGTATAGAGACACAGAAGGATGTTTGGGGTGGGTAGGATCAGGACAGGGGAAATAAATTTTTTTTTTTTCTAATTTCTAAGCTGTGAGATAAAGAGTCTAGCTGCTAGTTTAGCATAAAAGAGGGCCTGGTGGAAGGAGTGAGAGATTTTATTTTTTCTTGAATTCAAACCTTCCAAGATGTTGGAAATAGGGCTATAGGCAACATTGTTAAATTGTTTGCTATATTATATATGTCTCCTTTCTTTTTTAACTGTTCCTTACTTTCTCACTTCTTTTCCCTCTCATTCTCATTCTCTTTCTCTCTCTCTCTCTCTCTCTGTTATTTTCACTCCTTTTTTTCTTTCATCACCTCACCAATTTTTATCTATCTGTCTGATTGTCTATATGTCTATATGTCTGTATCTCTCTCTCTGTCTGTCTGTCTGTCTGTCTGTCTGTCTCTGTCTCTGTCTGTCTGTCTGTCTCTCTCTCTCTCTCTCTCTCTCTCTCTCTCTCTCTCTCTCTCTCTCTCTCTCTCTCTTTTTCTTCCTCTTCTCATCCTCACCTCCCCCTCCTACATATGAAACATAATGATGTATATGGTTTGCAGACTCATTTTTTTTTAAATGTCAGATCCTCCTTGTATGATTCAAACGTTGATTGATATGAGTATAAATTATACCAAGGGTAAGATTTGCTGATGAATAATACAATGTAATAATGTTTGTGTGTGAATGTGTCTTCGGGTCATTAGCTTTTTATCTCTCTTTTTATTATGTAAGAGATGATGAAGTTAAAGGTACGTGTTTGTGTTGTATGTTTCTCATATGTCTATGTAATTGTATGTTGAATGATCATGGCTTCTACTCCTTGTGTCTAAACTCTTCATGATAGATTTCTTTTTAAATCATTTTATTTTTGGTTAATAAAAATTTGGTTGAGAAAGTCGGTGTGACTCAAAATATTTTTTACTACAGCCCGAAAGCGACGTCTATAGACAATAGTTTTTGATGTCGAATTACTATTATTTTAAGCCGACCTCATCTTCCTTCTCCATCTCTCTCACTCTTTCTGTCTGTCCGTCTGTCATATTGTTTGGAACGAACAGTGACACCATATTATTTTCCCCTATTCAAATGCCTATGAGCATTTCTTAAACTAACACAAATTAAAAAAAAAAAGTGTTTCAATTGTTTCCAATGTACGATGAAACCTTTTCAACTCAATGTTTACCCTGTAGTTGGATAGGTTTTAAACCACCAAAGATAAATAGCTTAATGTACAATCGGCATGTGTTATTGTCTATTTAAACCTTTATTACTCTGAATTGTGACTTCAAACGAAAATCTTTACCTCCAGGAAGGGGAGGCAGTGTGTGTGTGTGTGTGTGTGTGTGGGTGGGTGTTGGCTTTGCCTGTAAAAATATATTCCAGTAGGTGTCTTTAAATTCTACCCAGATTTACTGTTCCCCATATACAACTGAGGGGATTTCATACTATAATTATAAATTGAACCTCCTTACCGCAGCTCTACCGCATGAGAAAGCTATGAACTGATCGCCCTTTCTTTATTTCGACGTTGTGAATAATTAGACAAGTATTGACAACTCTTCATTTCTCCTTTCATTTTCCTGAATGGCCCATAAATCTTTTATTGTTAAGACACACAGATCGATAATCCATACCGAGCGATTAAGCGCTATGATTTTATTCGGAGCCCCGAGCGCTGTCCCTCCCCTTACTCTCATTTTTAAAGGTCACGCAAGCCAACTTCCCACAACAAAATGGCGGCCGGTGCCGTCTGCTCTTGGTATCCAAGGACAACAAAGAGTTAATCGTCTTAACTACTTGAGGCGCCTCGCTGGCCCAGTTCAAAGTCGATTGAGTGCGAGACGATCTAAACAGCTCGGGCATTTCCGTACACTGATTTGAGGTGCTTTCAGTGGTGGTACCTTCCAAACATTAATGACCGCCAAGACGTCTCTCTCTCTCTCTCTCTCTCTCTCTCTCTCTCTCTCTCTCTCTCTCTCTCTCTCTCTCTCTCTCTCTCTCTCTCTGTGATTTCTCCAGTGCAAAGTCGTAGCGCAGGTGCTAAGGATTACGCCCTTGAAGAGAACTCAAAAGCACGAATTCGAACCTGTCTCCTTCAAATAGATGACACAAAGTCCCATGTATCCCGAAAATGTCTTTTCGATTTTTGAACTTTTTCTCTTCATCATTCTTTCTCCTCTCTCTCTCTCTCTCTCTCTCTCTCTCTCTCTCTCTCTCTCTCTCTCTCTCTATCTCTCGCTGTGTAGATTATCTTTTTATGTCTTCCTCTACTCGTCTGTCTTTCATGCAATCAAGTGCACCTCAGAAGTGTTCGACGAAATATTTCCTTTTCGAATTTCTATCAAGGCAAGTTAACAAGGATTTTTGTAACTATTGTTTTTTCAGTCGCTTTCCCTGCTTCAGCAGCGCTCTCCTAGTGCAAGCACTGTGTGAAAACTTTCTCGGCACAAATTAGCACTGCTTTGTTGGGTTTTGTCACTGCTCTCCGTTACGACCGGCTGCCCTCCATTAGGTGTTTGTTTTGTGGAGGTCTTGTCTTCTTCGGGGTGGCATGTGAAATGTCAGGGTGAGAGAGAGAGAGAGAGAGAGAGAGAGAGAGAGAGAGAGAGAGAGAGAGAGAGAGAGAGAGAGAGAGAGGTGAGGGGGCACTTTCTCCTCCATTAGTTGTTAGTTTTGTGGAGGAAATGACTTGTTATTTCTTATATTTTGGACTGTTTTCTTTGTAGAACTTGTTATTTCTTATATCTCGTACTGTTTCCTTTGTAGACCTTGTAATTTCTTATATCTTTTACATAACTGCTTTCTTTGCAGAACTTGTTATTTCTTAAATGTCGCACTGTATTCTTTGTAGAACTTGTTATTTCTTATTTGTCTTACTGTTTTCTTTGTAGAACTTGTTATTTCTTATATCTCGAACTGTTTTCTTTGTACAACTTTGTATTTCTTATATCTCGTACTGTTTTCTTTGTAGAACTTGTTGTTTCTTATATCTCTTACTGTTTGCTTTGTAAAATTTGTTATTTCTTATATCTCGTACTGTTTTCTTTGTAGAGCTTGTTTTTTTCTCATATCTCCTATTGCTTTCTTTGTACAACTTGTTATTTCTTATCTCTGATACCGTTTTGTTAGCCCACACTTTACCAGTCTGCTCCATGGCCGCAGCCATCGTGGGGTCCGAGAGGGAGGACCATGTGAGCTAGACAAGACAAACAGTAGTGTATAGAGGTAGTTGATTGTTAGGATATTATCAGGTTCACAGTTGACTTAATCAAAATGCGAAGAAGATTGGCAGAGATTGTGTCAGACAGGCGTATCTCATTTGTTTGATCTGAACCAACCCCCCCCCCCCCCCCCCCCCAAAAAAAAAAAAAAAAAAAAAAAAAGGTTCGGATTGGCTACATGTCACTGTGAATATTTCAACTTTTATAACTTTTTTTTTACGATTCATTCTATCTGCCGTTTGTACAGTCTCGCTACTCGCAGCTGATATAAATTTTAATGGTATCTCCCCCCCCCCCCCCACCCTTTTCCGCTTCACACACATCTCTTTCTTTATCTCTCTCTCTCTCTCTCTCTCTCTCTCTCTCTCTCTCTCTCTCTCTCTGAGATACACCCTCCGCAATTGATTGGCCAAAATCTTATCAACTTTTTTTTTTAGACTCAACACCACCTTTTGCCCGCATAACAAACTTTGAAATCGTTTCATAATTCGTCAACAAAGAAAGTTCAGAACTTGATTTTATGATCATTTTGCTCTGCCCTTCTCTCATCCCTCCACCCCTCTTTTTATACCCGAAATTGGAAAATTAAAAAAAAAATTCTCAAAATGAAGTGGCAGATGATCTCAAAGATGCCTTCAAGCATGACTGGACGAAACAAAAAAAAAACCGAAACAAAGTACAAAATAAACAGCCCCTAACCCCCTTCCCCCCACACACACTCAAAGACACTTATGCACATATGTTTACGATCCTCCCCCCTTTTTTTTTTGCTCTAGGCTTCTCGCATTCCCTTACAAAAACTATCAACCGACCGTTCCATTCCTCTACCTGAACCGACACACTTTCTGATCTCATTCAATCACCAGAACTATCACGGATCTAAACGATTATGATCTTCTATCGGGAATCTCCTTTGATATATTGGGATTTTTTTTTTGGTGTGCATTATTAATTCTCCGGTTCCGAGCTAAGAGACAGAGCCAAAAGGTGCGACCGTGGATCCGTGAATGCGATGAATGGGTTTTTTGGTGCAGGGAAAAGAAGGACATTTAGCGGAACCAACGTGCGAAAAGATAAAGAGATTCATTGGTTCGGATGAAGTCGTCAGGTTGTCGCCATTTTGAAAGACAGTTCTATATTTAAAACAATGCGATATGTTTTGGAAAACCCGTGATGTCGTCACCATAATTATTATCACCATGACCATGATCACCGTCATCATCATCATCATTCTTATCATCATTACCATAATCATCCTTATATATATATGATCCGGTGGAACCTCTTTGGGCATATTCTTCGAAGAGACAGCGACATCCCTGCCAACAGAGCAACAAGAGCCTACTTCATCCAATATGGCCACAAACTAAGAGGACGGCCGACAACAACTCTCCCAATCGTACTGAACAGAGATCTAGGACTAATTGACCATTTTAGACTCCATTCAACCGATGATCTGGTCAAAATCACTGAGCTCGCAAAGGACAGGAAACAGTGGAGAGAACTCTCTGCGAGGATAGAGAAAGCTGCCGAAGCGTCACAGACGGTGAACTGGGATGCGACACGGCAATAAGTCAAGTCAGTAAGTCATATATATATATATATATATATATATATATATATATATATATATATATATATATATATATATATATATATATATATATAACGGACTTGGAAGGCTTTGTACGAGAACCCCTCCGTTATTACCGAACCCACACCTTTGAAACTTTGCAGGCGTATACAGCATTCATGTGGCTAAGTTCTAATTCATAAAAAAAAACTCAACGCAGACTGCTTTCCTCGATTTCCCCCATATGCTTTGTTTCGTCAACATAGGTTGACTTGCGATCATCAATTTTGCGCGCCATTTTGTCATTCTTTTACAACGGAAATCTTTCTTAATCGACTTGAGGTGTAGGTCTATGTTTAAATAACTGCGTGAATAAGAATTCCCGCAAGGCAGTGCACTTTTATGCACTTAACCCGAAAATCACAGATTTCTATAAAGCGTTCAAAATTATCTAAAAAACAGATTGAAAAAAAAAAATAATAGAATCTTAAGTCAATTGCTTTATTCCAACAGGAATTAAGTTTAATATCTAATCTTTTTGTTTAAAATAAATTAGAATTATCGAAATATCTAGATTCTAGGTAAAGATGGATGCGTTGGGACATATATATGGATCGTGTAAGTAGATGGAGAGATATCAAGACCATTGACACCAGGGTCCCATTTGCAGAACGGGATTTTCAGCTTGTTATCCAATAATAACAAAATATAAAATGCAACGAAATGACAAAATCAAGACAAGAAGAAGAAGAAGAAGAAGAAGAAGAAGAAGAAGAAGAAGAAGAAGAAGAAGAAGAAGAAGAAGAAGAAGAAGAAGAAGAAGAAGAAGAAGAAGAAGAAGAAGAAGAAGAAGAAGAAGAAGAAGAAGAAGAAGAAGAAGAAGAAGAAGAAGAAGAAGAAGAAGAAGAAGAAGAAGAAGAAGAAGAAGAAGAAGAAGAAGAAGAAGAAGAAGAAGAAGAAGAAAAAGAAGAAAGGAAGAAGAAAGAGAAGGAGGAGAAGGAGGAGGAGGAGGAGGAGGAAGAGGTACTCTGCCTTGCGGAAATCACCGTTGCGCATTATTTAAACCTTCGTGATAATGAATGTGGAAAAAGATCTATAAATAGATTTTTTTTGTTTTGTTTTTACGAAAGTAGCAAGCTATTCTTATTCATCTTAGCTCCTCTCTCAGTCTTGGATTCCTCGTGATGCTCAGGAGATGAGAAAGGTCAGATAAGTCATTTATGAACTTATTATTCATAATAGAACAATAATATTATTGCAAGAGCTGTGCTGATGTATAGAACACTTCACTTGTCTCAAGATGGTTCGAGTGTGTTGGGAATTCCTTGAAATGTTATCAGATGTCCGTAGCTTTCACATCGGTGATTTCTTTCACTTCAGTTGTTGTCACTTCTGAAGTGGGGCGAGTTTACGTGGCCACCTCCTTATGAGAGAGAGAGAGAGATAGACAGATGGAGAGA
Organism: Elysia crispata; assembly: GCA_033675545.1. Classification (NCBI taxonomy): domain Eukaryota; kingdom Metazoa; phylum Mollusca; class Gastropoda; family Plakobranchidae; genus Elysia; species Elysia crispata. Next base: position 50,878 of record JAWDGP010007489.1, on the reverse strand, counting down.
GAGAGTGTGAGAGAGAAAGAGAGAGAGAGGGAGATAGAGACACACATACAGATAGATAGATAGAGAGAGAGAGAGAGAGAGAGAGAGAGAGAGAGAGAGAGAGGGAGATAGAGACACACATACAGATAGATAGATAGAGAGAGAGAGAGAGAGAGAGAGAGAGAGAGAGAGAGAGAGAGAGAGAGAGAGAGAGAGAGAGAGAGAGAGAGAGAGAGAGAGAGAAAGAGAGAGACATACACACAGATAGAGAGAGAGAGAGAAGAAGAAGAAGAAGAAGAAGAAGAAGAAGAAGAAGAAGAAGAAGAAGAAGAAGAAGAAGAAGAAGAAGAAGAAGAAGAAAAAGAAAAAGCAGACGCAGACCAAGAAGAAGGAGAAGGAGAGAGGACAAGGGAGTGGGCAGTATAAGTGAATCAAGTTAGATACTTCCATGATAGGGACAGGCCAAACTGAAGTACTGTTGTTTGTGGTCACTTTGCCCGAATCTCCTACACTCCTTGTTCCGAGATTTAATACAAATTGTCCAAAACATCTGACAAAACTTGTCGGCTCATGGTGATTTTAAATGACTCTTTATGCAGAGCCTGTTCTGTGACGTCATCAGCAAAGGTTGCGCGAGACAGAATTTCTTCAAAGCAATTTCACAACATCTGGAAGATTGAGAGGAATGCCATCTGTCCATATATTTAAATGGCCGAAAACCTGATTTTCAATGAGCAGTGGTTTTCAACTTAATTATCAACATTGCTGTTATATAACCGTACAATCATAACATTGGCTAGCTCGACCCAGTTCAGTTTTCTAGCTTTACAACCGATTGTCGCCAAAGTTTTTTGATGTCAAGAGACACATAACTAAAATCTGGAATATTGGAAGGATATGTTACGTAAACCCTCGAAAAGGACATGCTTCGGAAGTTATTTACTTAAAATACAAATATGCATCTTCTTAGTGGGAGGCAAATGGCTTTCTGTAGACAACTCCAAAGAAGAAAAATCAATATGAACCTGAGAAACTCAAATAGAAGATATTCTGTAAAACTCTGCTAACTAGCTTACTTCGTAAGAAATTGAGTAGGGAGATAATTATTTTTCAGATCATAAAAAAAATATTATGGGTTATAACAATAAATATGTTGTATAGATAAAGAACGTAGCCTGTAAACAGAGACAGACCCATGGCTTCGTGCGAGCGGTCTGGTTGGGTGTGTGTGTGTGTGTGTAGGCGACCCTGTTGTGCGAGACGTTAATCAGCAGTGAAAGCAAAAAGCGCCGTTCACTCTTTTCTTCCGAGCAATCATCGATCCTGTTTTGTTGTGGCCCGAAATCCCGGCGCATATCCTGATTTCACACATGCGCAGACGACCGTGGAACCGGTATTTGTCGTCTGCCCAACCAAACGTCAACCAGTCTATCACAGCTGGCGGCCGCGTCAAGCTGGTTGGTGGTGGAGGTGTGTTACTGTGATGGAGCGCTTCTAGAGCGAACCTAGCGAGGTGTAGGTAACTTGGAAACTTTTAGTGCTTAACTGCGGAGGTCTTTTACTCGATGAATCAAGAATTGAATTACCTATTATGACAAACCGCTTTTTGGAGTAAGTTAATCGGAAGTCTCACCGATGTAAAGATCACTCGACATAACAGTCATATATTTAAGTCAAGGATCACCATCACCATAATATGGTGTCATCTCAGGAGAGGGGTGCAGGTGAAGCAACATGCCATCCGTCCCTCATACGAGCCTTTATCCTGCAGTCTTGATAACTTCATTTCAGTCCAGTTCTTGGTATCATCTAGCCAGTACCTTTGTTGTCTGCCTCTGGGTCTCTTTCTCTCATGATGATCTTGCAAAGCGAATTACCACGCATTATGGTAGTTAAAGGAAAAAAAATCGAAGCCGCTTAACTGCTAAGTAAAGCTCCACCCCTGTAAACAGCCCTTGTTCTCTATGACCGGGCTCTGTGTTTGGAAGCAGACGTCAATCAGACCGGTCCACCCGGGCAGCTCGACAGCCGGAATCATAACAGCGACTAGCGGGCAGAGTAGGGGGGAGTTAACTCTGGCGCTTGGCAGCAGCAGACGATAACTGCATATTATCTGAGTCGTGGCCGGTTCGGGCTAACCATGGATTAATCTGGAGTACTTGTAGTCCATTAACTACTGAATACTCTTAGTCTGGTTCGAAGTACTTCATCGTGGACACATAGGTCACAATCTTGACCCCTGTGTTACTAGAGACTCTGGGATGTGTAGTAAAGGATATTAATTATTATTATTCGTTGCAAAAGGTGTATTTACGGATTGTGTGAATGCGGAACATAGTAAAAGTCGTGATTGTGAATAATTTCGTTTTCCGTTTAAAAAAAAAATACAAAAAACATTTTGAGTTCTGAGAATATCCAATGTATAATGCAATCCGTGCCAAGATTTGCCTGAATTGGTTTGTGGTGCTGTTTACCGCATTTGTGAATTTCTATCCAGCTTAAAAATTTCGGTCTGGAGTTTTGAGTAGTTAAATTTTTTAGCTCTCCTCCAAAAAGGAGGCTATGCTATGTTACACTATTATTATTATTATTATTATTATTATTATTATTATTATTATTATTATTATTATTATTATTATTATTATTATTATTATTATTATTATTATACAAAGTTGAAGATAAAACGACTTTTGTTACGGTTGTGTCTGTTAATAAATTAATCCCCAAGCAGACAACAGAACAGGTATATGGGGAAGGCACCGTTTTATACATCTATAGTTATAACAAACATCGTTTGATTCTCTCTCAAACTGTGATTTTCTTCAAAATAAGGGGGAGAAAGAAAGAACTTTCGAGAAAAAAGCCTTTTCGTTTTTATAATGATGTATGACACTTTTAAGACTAGCTTTTGAGGAGCATAATCAGTGCGATTGTCGAAAAAAGATTCCTAGCTGAAATTTCTATCGATTTGACTTATTCGTTTAAGTATTTAGGAAACTTGTTGAATTATAAATTAGAACGAAAAAAAAAAGTTAAAAAAAGTGACATCAGTGATAAAAGTAATAATAACGATAATAACAATGATATGATGATGATGATTATAATAATAATAATAATAATAATAATAATAATAATAATAATAATAATAATAATAATAATGATAACAATAATTAAAAGTAACTATAATAACTTACCTTCGTATAATATTCTTCTGCAAAAATAGTGGACTTTAAAGGTCTAAAAACATAAAATAATAATAATAATAATAATAATAATAATAATAATAATAATAATAATAATAATAATAATAATAATAATAATAATAATAATAATAATAATAATAATAATAATAATAATAATAATAATAATAATAATAATAAAAATAATAATAACTAAAGAAACAAAACAAAATCCAAGAAGGATAGTAATGATCAAAATAATTACTCACAATTATTTATTACAGGCAAAGAATGAACTAATTTTTAGTGGTGAAAACAAAAGACAAGCAAACCCAGACAAAGACGCACTCCCTGGTATTGTCATATATCACAGCCTATGCTTTTCCCTTTGAAAATGACACTAATCTGATGGAATCCCTCTCTCTTATATTGATTAATCACTAACATTACCACTTCACAGAAACCCTCTAGAATCCCACGCCCGGTTAAGTCCCCCTGATCCTAACAATACTTCCCCGCAAAAATCCCAGTTTGCACCTGAGCTACAAACTTTGTCCCAAGCCTTAGGTAGATATCACAACGTCCAACCGTGTCGCCTCATACATGTCTTACACAATCTGCGTTGGGCCTTAGAGAGAGCTTTGCTCTAATCCCCCAGCACTAAGAGGTTGGGTGATGAAGTCCTAATGGAAAGGCTCACTTGAGACCTGCCAACAAAAGGCCCCGAGCCACTGACCGTGCATTGGTCGGGTGGAATTATCCGGTACGCGAAACAGGTATGCTCGCTGTACCGCTGTTGGTCTTTTAAAGGTATCCGACCTAATCTCTTCGGATTTTGGTTTGTCAGTGTTGTTTTCTTTGGTCTGTATGTCTGTCTGCCTCTGTCTGTCTGTCTGTCTGACTGTCTGTCTCTTTTTCCTTCTCTGTCTATCCGTGTATGGCTCTATCTCTGGCTGTATGTCTATCTGTACACCTGTCTCTGCCCGGCTCTTTGTATGTATGTGTGTCTGTCTCTCTGTCTCTTCTCTGCCTAATTGCTTATCCCTGTATCTTAAGATTTCTCTGTCTCTTTCTTCGTCCCTTAATTGTTTTGGTGATCTCTCCATCCTCTTTTCTTTAAATTGATTCAATTTCAACGCAGCCCAATTAACACTAAAAATATTTCATGATTTGTGTGACTGCATTTCTCACATATGAATGCGCGCATTGACCTCTCACATTATGACCACGAGCTTCCTTATGCCAAAGCCTTGATATCACCATGCCGCGGTGGAATGGACACTCAGAAATATTTAAGCAACCAATCAACCGTTGGAAAATTGCAGAGGCCAATTTAATCCTCTGAAAATTTCGCAAATTTTTTTTTCTTTGGCATACAAGATCAAAACAAGATAGTGTTTTTAAAAAGAAATAGTGACACAAAAACTCATGGAAAGGAGGCTGTTGAAAAAATTGTTTTTTTTTCCGCATTACAGCCGTAACCCATCCTGAAATGCTTGCCAAGAAGCTGAAAACGAGTCTGAAAAAAAAAAAAATAATAACAATAATAATAATAATAATAATAATAATAATAATAATAACAATAATAATAATAATAATAATAATAATAATAATAATAATAATAATAATAATAATAATAATAATAATAATAATAATAATAATAATAATAATAATAATAATAATAATAATAATAATAATAATAATAATAATAATAAACAGATACTGATGATGACAGTGGTGTTGTTGATGATGATGATGATGATAATAATCAGTTATATTTAGTGGGTAAGCGTGGAGCTTCCTATTGCAGCCATGCCCTGCAAATCTTAAGATTACAATTTTGTTAAATAGACTTTTATGGAAAGATTATTATAACAATCACATTCGAGTTATCGCTCCCGTTTTAAAACCCTTTCTTATCGGAATGTGGAGGGAAAACCAATAATTCAATCAAACAACCAACCAACTGAAAATCAACAATCAGTGGTTTAACAGTTTAATAATCATCAGCAACTGTTTAATCAATATATCAATCAGCTGATGAATACAACGATTGGCAATTATCTGATACTCGCATTTGCTTGAAGCTGTGAAACGATAATAATTAAAAACGTATTTTGCGATTTTTCGTATGCTCTAATGCTACCTGTGTCGGTGTCTCTGGTTCTGCCGGTGTTAAGGTATTTGTGTTACTGTGATGGTGTTATACCTGGTGAGTGGAGTTGTCTAGTTGACCTCGTGTTGTGTGGAGACCAAGAACCGCAACGGATTAGACAACAGGTTGGGTTCTGAAAACGTTGAGTCTCACGTCAAAGGTTGTGGACAAGTTGACCGCTTCCACGTAGACTTAAGGAATTGATTCTATTTTTAAAGTGTTAAATCTCTTTGTTTCTCTAAGTTGCACGAGAGATAGAGATTTACGCCCGTCAGACACGATTATACTGCTGTGTGCTTTGCTAAAAATACAATACCTTGTGAGCATGATTTTTCTACATTGCTTTTTTCCACGCCTATTTTGGCATTGGTAGGATTCAATTCCTACTGTATGATTTCTCATTCGGTATGGGAGTGGACTAAATCTGTTTATGCTCATAACAATCTAGAGGTTAACTGAATATTTTGTGTAAAGTTTTTAAAGAATGTGAAATCTGCGGCACTTCGCATGGTACTGATACATATTGCTCATTGCTTTGAGTTTAAAATCTTTGACTGTTCCTATTTTAGGGTAATATAAATAAAGCCTAGCTCATCCCAGTGCGTGACATTTGACCTAAACTTGGATTTACACGTTACAAATCAGGAGAATCATGAACTTTTCAACTGAATTTGAGAGCCACGTTCCTTCATACATTGTTTGAACAGAACGAAATTATGATTTTGCATTTTTTTAGTCCGAAAAGATAGAAATTCACGATCCTATTCAGTTAATCTGAAAAGATCAAAATTCACGATCTTTCATGCTTGATCTAAAATGACAAAAAGTCGCGATCTTACATACTTAAATCAGCAAAGTTAAACATTCAGTCTTATATCAATGAACTGATGTTTGAATATGGACAAAAGAGGTTATTTGTGAGACAGAACTTGTATTAATCATCAGGGACGGTTTGGAAGTGTACAACCCCCCCTTACCACCCCCCCCCCCCCCCAAAAAAAAACAACAAAAAACAAAAACAAAAAAAAAGAACAAACAAAACAACAACAACAACAACAACAAAACCAAATAAAACAAAACCAAAAAAAAACCCACAACAAACAAAAAAAAAAAACCAAAAACACTGAGCAATTGAAGAAAAATATGTTAAAGAACAACTAAGGAAACAATTTAATTTGATTTCATAGTTATTCTATTGGAAGACAAGTCTTAAAGTCCAAAATTTTATGCCTATTTTTCATAAAAATAAAAACGAAATTTAACATTTTGATTATATTTTAAAATCATTATCTAAGGCAAACTTGATAATTCACAAATAATAATGATGACTATAATGATATGGGGATTTTTATTAATAATCATAATTTCAATGCAATCACTATTGACAGAAGATTTTGAGAAGAAAGAGAGCAGTGAGGTAAAGAATTCTGAAAGCTTTTTATCTAGAGCCATTCCAGTGTGTTATTCTCTCTATCTACTCCAGAAACCCCCCAGTCTCTATTCAGCTTTTAGAGCTTTCTCTAAAAGCTGTGTACCTTATCGGAGAAATCCGCAGCATAATACAGTTTGTGCAGTGATTTGCTTCAAGTGCCAAATCTTACTAGGTCCGCATAATTAGCGTGGCCTATCTACACAAGTGGTCTATCTCCATTTTTTTTTTTTTGCTCAGTCGAAGAATGTTTAAACTAAATGCTGGTTGGATATAGCGTTTACTTTAACACAGTCCGCCAACATAAAAAAAATTCTCCAAGAAACTTAGGCGATAAAAATTAGCGTAGAGAATTGTGTTTTTTTTCTTTCTCCAAAACCGTAATTATATTAATATAGCCCTCGCTAAGGGCTTGGAATAGTCTAGGTTCAATTCTAAGCGTTGACTGCATAACTGTGATATAAAATCACCGTGACTGCAAAGATATTACAGCATCTTCCTAGGCCAGTTTTACTGGACAAGTTCTATCTCATAGCTTTTAAACTCCCTAGGCAGTAAACTAAAAAAAAAATTGCCTTGATGTGGACAGGGTATATCAATTAACAATAAATAAGCTAGTATAGCGGGATGTCTTTTTTTCAAATTCTCGAAAACATATTTTACAAATAAAATAGGGAAAGAACAATATTATCCCTTTACCGTATTTCTGCATACGTGATTTGAACGCGTAAAGTTAAGACAAAAATCTGTTCAATACAGAACAGTTACTGTGTCGCTGTGAAGCAGTGTTTTAAGATTGGCGTGGGAATTCATAAAAAAAAAAAAAGAAAAGAAAAAAAAGCACATTAAAAAAAAAAACAAACTAGTGGATCAAAGTATTGTTCCTTGCTCTGTGCTATTGATACTAGAAAGAGGTTTTGGATAGTGAATGGATGAATCAAAATCTGAAGTACATTATGTGAAGCTAAAGTGAGATAGATCACTTGTTTCCTAAAGCGCCCATTAAGCTTTATCTAAGCTCTATAACCAAACATTGCGATGTCAAACAGATCGAAAGTATACACACTACGGGCTAAGGTCATTGAATGACGTCAGTGTATAGAAAGTACAGAAACAGCAGGCTCTTATTGTACTGTAGACATATCGTTACATAACTACAAATAGATTATAGTTCTTTTGAAGTGCGATATTAATTAATCCGTAATCGCGGCCGGTCTTTTGAGTTTTCTTTGGTGTAGATATTGACAGTGAGGTCTGGAGCTAAAATCTGGTCTGCAAGAAAAATCTCTCCATGTAATTGTGGAGTAGATTAGTGGCAGTTTGGGTAAAACGTTTGATATGAAGACTGAAGATTTATTCCCGTTATGGATTCAGGATTTGAGCCACGATGCCAGTATTTGAAAGGATCTAGGCACTGTCTGTGAAAACCATAATAGGGTATTGTGGAGAGAGAGGGAGAGAGAGAGAGAGAGAGAGAGAGAGAGAGAGAGAGAGAGAGAGAGAGAGAGAGAGAGAGAGAGAGAGAGAGAGAGAGAGAGAGAGAGAGAGAGAGAGAGAGAGAGAGAGAGAGAGCGAGAGAGAGAGAGAGAGAGAGAGAGAGAGAGAGAGAGAGAGAGAGAGAGAGAGAGAGAGAGAGAGATTATTTTTTTTTTACACAACTTTGGTAACAGAGCAAAGCATTACTGTTCATGATAGCTCAATGTACATTTTCTTAAAAAAAAAAATTCATTTATTCATTGCCTTCTGCACAGTGAGTGTTAAAGAAATTGCTTTAACTTTTGCGGCGCTGGGAGAATAGAAATAAAAACAACATACGAAATAAAAAAAAAACCCACAAAAGGAAAAAAAACAACAACAAACGAAAACCAAATCAATTCAAGTACGAGATAATAAAATGTTTTCAAGTCCCTTACGCATGCGTTTACTAAGACTTGAAACATACACGGAAGGCAAATAACGTAACTCTAACGCGTTATAAAAGATAAAATACACTGCGGGGGGAAAAAATTCCCCAGTCACTGGATCAAGTATTGGGAAAGGAGTTAATATACCAAGATATTCAAAGTTATATTGTCAGTTGATGTCTTTTCGTACCCCACTCCCCTCTCCCCCTCACCCCAACCTCATCTATCCCCACACTGAACTACCACTGTCTTGGTCTAGAGAATCGTTTTATTTATTCCTTCACGGATCAATTGAGACATCAAAGCTATGAACAGGCTGTGACTGAATGTCTATAGATCTAAATAAGTCTGACATGCCGACATACAGATAGATCTATAACCTACGGAGGTCAATGAAAGACTTTAGAAGTGATCCATGTGTTGTGTGCGTTGGAAAATGATCCGTGATTCTGTGAATGCAATGACGCGTGCAGACATCAAATCGTCTTCTATCTATGAGGATTCGGTTAGTGGTCATGGAGGAATCTCAGCTATTGATTCCGATAGAGCAGAAAAGATAGTGGCAGCTAACTAAACCTCTGATAAAAACTATAGAGCAGTGGCAATTCCAGCAGTTGTTGCTGTTATTACTTTAACCTGCTGCGGCACTATTACGACTACCACTACTACTACTACTACTACTACTACTACTACTACTACTACTACTACTACTACTACTACTACTACTACTACTACTACTACTACTACTACTACTACTACTACTACTACTACTACTACTACTACTACTACTACTACTACTACTACTACTACTACTACTACTACTACTACTACTACTACTACTACTCCTACTCCTACTACTACTACTGCTGCTGCTGCTGCTGCTACTACTACTACTGCTGCTGCTGCTGCTACTACTACTACTGTTACATAGGCATATTTATTTTGGTTTTTTTTTTTGCATCCTCTTCAAATTAAAATAGGAGTCTTTATTAAATGCTTCTGTATCAAATTATATTGATTTTAAGTGTGAAATAATATTATACTGCCGATAAAAAAGCAAAAGAAAAGATAATACTTAAACAAGATTGAAAAAAAAAACAAGACATAGCCTAAAGATATATTGCAAGAAATAATGGAAAGAAAAAAAAGAATAAGTTGGTCCAGTTAAATATCTGAAAAGCATTCAAGATCTAAAGTTGTTTAAAATTGATCAAAACCTGTAAAGATCTATAGAAATCTAGAGCTAAATCGAGAGAATAGAGCTGGCATTATTTTCTTGTAAGGATTAAGTGAAAAAATACAACATGGATTTTTAGAGGACTACTCTAATGATAGTCCAGCATGCAGGGCACATTTTCATACAACATTTGTGTTCGCATGTTAGTTGCACCTGCTAGCTCTCTCTCTGAAAATAAATAATTGCGAAGTGTCTGTTCACCGAAAAGTATACAAAAATTTGTTTCCTTGAATTAAAAACAGAGGTCGAAAATATGGAGGCAATAAAAAAAGGTAAAATAACGGTGCACGTCACTTTATCGAGCTTTGATAGGGCAAACCTCGCCAAGAGCATTGTCTGGCAAAAGGAAGTCTAGAAATCTGTTTCTGAAGAGGGCAGATAATGCTGTCCTAACATCCGCGCCATATTGGTTACTGTTCCTGACATGGACCACCAATTTTATAATTAAAAAAAAAAAAGCTACGGTTTCAAGAGAAGATTTTATTCACAGAGAAGACATAAAAAATGATATAAAAATCCATCTTGATTAGATCTGCATTTGGATAGTACATATCAAAACTTATCGTTATTTTAGATCCATTTATTATCCCAACGCTCCAAAGAGCATTTTAGAAAATTCAATTTAAAACAAACCTGGACAACACGCATCCTTATTTTAGATCTATTTATTTCTTAAGTAAACCCCAAATAGTCTTTTCGAAAATTGAAGTTACTGAACAAAGTACAAGTGTAGTTGGTCTAATACGCATATCATATTTATAAATTGTTAGTTCTATGTGTAGTTCAACAGATTCTGTTTACCTTTTCTTAAGACTGTTCTACAATGATAGAGTGTTCAGTGAGTTATTAGTGATGTTATTACTTCCCTATTAACTTTGTGCTGGTAATAGATTGATTTAAACAGATTAAAGAAAAAGCTATCCTGTGGTTATACCGACTTTTAAGATTTTTCGGCGACTGGTCCACCAGCTGGAAATTGTGCTTGAACCGTGTGCAGTTATTCATCAATGAAATTATCATCTTAAGTTTATATTTTACGTTTACCAGCGGATTTTATTCTTTTTTTCACCTAATTTTTGGCTGGGAATACCATAATTTATTCGAATATCTCTCTACATTGTATTTTTGAAGAACTATGTTATTCCTTAATCTTTGAAGAAGACACCGGCGCTGTGCCATAAACAACTGACCATGCATAAACTAAGAAGTTTACTGCAATAGGAACTATAAGTAATTTACGAAACTAGTCCGGACCTAGAGCTCTGGCCCAAGCACATTACCATGGCCACGCAACTCGTGCAGTACATGGACCTGCGTCTCGCTATCGACAACAACCCGCCGGCGTATGAATTTGGGCCGGGACATATCCGGCCGACGCACGCACCTCACACGAGTTTCATGCGCCAGGTACGTCATGCTCTGCTTTTGTGAGGCCAAATGGTTGACTTGAAAAAGAGTAGGGGAAAAAATCTTCTGCAAAATTATCATTTGTTCAATGTGAAATTTTACTGTTGTGATTTTTTTATGTCGTGTGAAATTATATAATTGGTGATAACATTTCTGTGGTTTTATTTCTCTGTGTGCTTTTCCCCCATGCTGTGTTGTGTAAGTGTCACTTTCTAACTCTCTGATGCTAATGGAATGGTCACGGTATGCTAAATTACCTCCCCTCCCCCCTAAACCTCCAAAGCATATGCATGAAATCTCTGAAATCTTTGCCTCATGAATTCTTCTTTAAAGCTTTGAATATATTTGAAATCAAATTTGTCAATCAGAAGTAATTTTAATGTGAATGCTTCGACCAAAGGCATTTTACGTAGCTCTTTCATCAGTATTTAGCGTCATGGAAGAATTTTACACTTAAGTGATAAAACCATTTTGTAAATGGTTATGTCTATAAAACCAGACGTGATGGGCAAAGTTCCTACAGAAATAGTTTTTCATGAATGAATAATTTGACAAATAGTTAAGGGTATCTACTGAACCTCAATGTTGAGCTCACTGGTGATACGCTGACCAACCCTGCATCTCTATACTGTTGATAAACCTATCAGTACTTGACATACAACTCTTTTAACATCTGATAATGATAAATACTGATCCGTGCTTTCTCATATTCCTTGGTGTTTTTATGACTAGAGATTTCACACTGAAACCTCTCACTGTTTGACGTGCAATAAAAACAGACTTGGAATGTAGCAAGAGGCTGTGTTGTAACGCAACAAACTTTCTATATTTTCCTTAATTATGTTCATATCTCTTGACGTTCATTTCACAATTGCTGATACATTTTTTTGAGATTATCAAGTTTTTTTTTACCTACAAAATGAAAGCTCCAACACTCTAATCGATTTTTGCTAAAATACGTTAAAAATATATTTTGCCATTGTCATTTAAAATAGTCATCTCATAATGGTTTTTCCGAATGCAATATTTTTTGCTAAGAAAAACAATTTCCCCTTTTGTCAAAACGACAAAGACAAAACAAAACAAGAATAAAAAGAAAGACTAGAGAAAATGTGAATCGAACCTAACGGTATCATATTTCTAAAATTGCCTTTTCCTTATCGTCTGCTTAGCTAAGAGCTACCAGCAGAGTACTGGGCCCTAGCTATATTTAGGCCCAGACGAAACACAGACGTGTATAGTGAAGACCCGAAATCTTCGACTGCCGCGTTGTTTCAGAGATAAAAGAACGGAAAATTCCGTACGGAAATCGCCCACACCGGTGGATGCTTACCCTTATCCAATGTATCTTTCGCCCATGTGAAAAAGTTGGTCGCATAGGAGGCACTCCTTAATATTATATTTTTTTTTCCGATGAACTTGTTCTCGCTTAGAGCGTTTTACAGGGATATATCTTTTTATGTGAGCCGTGTGAGGGGCCCATAAGAGATTTTATTCGAGGCTCTAAATGTTCGTTTAGCAAGACTTTTAGTGCTATCTATAAAAAATCCGTGCGGATTGATAAAAAAGTTATGAGCTTTGAATATTAATATTTCTGCAAAGAGAAACATCAATTTGTACATGTAGAAATTTTGAACCCTGCCTTTCGCGATGGTATCACAGTTATACAGTGTATTGAGCAATGAATTCTGTATTTTCTGGGGTTCATACTTACTGGGAGTTGGAAGAAAATATTTTCATCACAGTGTGGTTTTCCAAGCGTTGTAGATAGAAAGAAAGAGATAGATAGATAGATAGATAGATAGATAGATAGATAGATAGAGAGAGAGAGAGAGAGAGAGAGAGAGAGAGAGAGAGAGAGAGAGAGAGAGAGAGAGAGAGAGAGAGAGAGAGAGAGAGAGAGAGAGAGAGAGAGAGAGAGAGAGAGAGAGAGAGAGAGAGAGAGAGAGAGAGAGAGAGAGAGAGAGAGAGAGAGAGAGAGAGAGAGGATTTGAAAGAAAAAGGTGGTAAATCGGTAGATTGTTCCATAGAAACTAAAGTAAGGGAGAGAAAGAGAGAGATAGAATGAACGAGAGAGCTTGAAAGACAAATGAGGAAGATATACAATGGGAATTCGAGGGGAGAGGCAAAAGAGAGAAAGAAAAAGAAAATTATCGGTCGATAATTAGAGTGAGAGAAAGTGAGAGACAAGGGTTGGAGAGATAGATAGATAGATACATAGATAGATAGATAGATAAATAGATAGATAGACAGACACAGAGAGAGAGAAAGAGAGACACACAGAGAGATAGAGAGACATAGAGATAGAGAAAGAGAGACACAGAGAGAGGCAAAGAAAAAGAGAGAAAGAGAGAGTTAGAGACAAAGAAAGGGAGAGTGAGAAAAAGACAGAGACGGAAACAAACACAGAGAAAGAGAAAGAGAGGCAGAGAGAGACAAAGAAATAGAGAAAGAGGGAGAAAGTAAGGGAGAGAGAAACTTATATATTTCTAGTGTTTTTCTTCACTCCTCCTTTTTTCCCAACCCCTCTACCTTTTTTTTTTGTACATCAAGCGAGCATCAAACAAGAGTTAACGAGTATATAACATCGATAAGTTATGCGCTATATCGATCTGTAAATCTATAACTATCGAGCGGTGATTATCTTTTAAGGCGATCGGCTTTGCTAATAGGAATATCTGGTCTTCTGGTTTTTTTAATATCTTTTCTTTTCTGGTGATTTATAATGCCAGTCGCCGGACGGAATAAAAATATTGGCTTCTCGAAGCTGCTTTGTTTTTAGCTCTCAATTGGATCGATTTGGCTTTCTTTATTCGTGCCTTGTTATTGTATTGCGAATGTTGGATTTGTTGTTATTATTTTGTTGTTGCTGATGTTGTTGTTGTTTTTGTTGTTGTCGTTTTGTTGTTGTTGGTGTTTTTCCTTGCACCGAAACTGTATGCTGCTCTTACTATCTCCAATTAAAAAAAAATACGGTAGCTACTGTGTATGCTGAAGAGGTGGCATATTTTATGTTTAAAAATCAATGTTGGCATTGTTGGAATTGTTGTTGTTGTTGTTGTTGTTATTTACCTTTCACTGAAACCATTTACTGCGACGATTGATGATGTTTATAGCTTTTTTTCTTCTCTGTTGAAACTGCAGTGGATTCTGAACATTATGCGGTTTTTTACATTGAAAAATCACCATTGGAAATGTTGATATTGTTGTTTTTGTTGTTGTTGTTGTTATCACTTTTCATTGAAATTTTTACCGCTCTTACTTTTGTGTTATTTTTCTTTTCTTTTCTTTGCCGTTGCAGCTGATGCCTTACTTAACGTTAAAAGATCATAATTGTTAATACCGATATTGTTGTTGGTATTCTAGTTGTTCGAAATTTAAATTACCTTAGTTGTATATGTGCTTAGACGGTATTGCGAAATGATAAATTGTTGGTTTGATTATCTTTCCATTTCATATATTTCCTTTTTTGTTAACCCAAAGTCATTGTATGTCTCTTTGTCTGTCTGCTCTCTGTCCTCATGCTCATTTATTTCCTCATGGGGCACTTGTCTATCTCTTGATGAATCATTTTTATTTTTTTTAAATCGATCAATATTTTTTGGTAATATTACACACGGTGCGTTTTTCTGAGCCTGCATTTCAATCTGCTAACTTGTGCTTCTCTTTTAAAAAAAAACAGTCTTTCCATTTTTTCAGTCTGATTTTTCTATTCTTCTTCACTGGCGAGTTCCACGGTTTGTTTTCATTTGCTTTTATTTTGAGAAATTCCTAATCTCTTTCTAAAGATGATCCTTTTTTCTATCGCTGCCTCCAATTTTTTGTCTTTCTTTCCTTCTTTATTTTATTATTTCTATTTATTTAAAATTTTATTGTTTTCCCTTCTTATTACTGTATTTATCATTGTATCTTGAAAACTGAATGTAGGTCTTTTTCATTTCCACTCCTGTAATCTGTCTGTTTTCTGTTTTTCCTTTTTATGTGTCTGTTAGTTTTCCATTTTTGTATGTATCTGTCTGTGTATCACTATATTTGTATGTGTGTGCCTATCTCTTTATTTTTCCCTCTGAGCTCCCATTCATCTTTCCATCTTGCTGTCTCTCAATGTATCTCTCGTTCTTTTCTTTCACCGACTTGCTTTCTTCTTCATACTGTGTATGCTTTCAGCTATCAGTCTATCTTTGTGTTTTCCTCCTCACCTCTCTCTCTCTCTCTCAGCTTCCATAGTTTCGCATTTGACTTTATAAATTGATAATCAATTTACTGATTGGACGCTCCCCACATAAATTTCCATAAAACCAGAGGTTTAGATCGATAAACATTGGAAGCTCGTCTGCAGCAAATGTACAGTCTGCACTAAACATCTATCACATTTAGTCTCTGGTGCTGATGGACTTGCTGACTCCCAAGCTATGCTTAAAAGACCCGATTCGGCAGGGTATGGCTAAAGAGTGAGACCTGCAAGACGCTAATTTTGGGCAGGTTGGAACCCGCGTAGAATTTAAAAAAAAATTTTTTTTTTGTCCGAGCATGAGGCGGGCCAACAAGAGATGCAATCTAGCCTGTTGGCATTGACTTATATCGGGCTTTTATTCTAGTAGCTGTTCTCTCCCCATCAGAGTTAAAATTAATGGGTGAGGGCTCAGAGAGAAAGATAGCGGGACAGTGAATAAGGGAGAAAAAAAAAGGAGACTAAAGAGAAAGAGAGAGATGAAGAGGAAGAATATGACGAATAAAAGGAAGAGAGAGTGCAAAAAGAGATGGATGGAGAAAGAGAGAGAGAGAGCGAGAGAGAGAGAGAGAGAGAGAGAGAGAGAGAGAGAGAGAGAGAGAGAGAGAGAGAGAGAGAGAGAGAGAGAGAGAGAGAGAGAGAGAGAGAGAGAGAGAGAGAGAGAGAGAGAGAGAGAGAGAGAGAGAGAGAGAGAGAGAGAGAGAGAGAGAGAGAGAGAGAGAGAGAGAGAGAGAGAGAGAGAGAGAGAGAGAGAGAGAGAGAGAACACTTTTTGATCACAACCTATTGTCTGCGGTATTACGTTACGTTCATTACGAGGAACTATGAAGCCATTTTTGATGGTTGCTGCTGCCGCTGGGAATATTTTTTTGGATCTTGAATTTTTTTTTTTTATTTTGTTTTCCTGATTTGATATTTAACTATTGCTTCTCCTGTTGCGTTTGTTTTGGTTGATAGTGGTAATAATGTTGTCGATGTTGGTTTTTTTTAAATGTTATTGCTGTTATTTGTAATGTTTCTGCGTTTCTGTCATAATCGGTGGAAAATGTTTTGTATCTGAAAATGATATGACACCAGTGGTGAGACTTGAAGCATTAAAAGCAATGCTCGTAAAACGCCTCTTTGCCACGAACCATTCTAAACCTTATGCGATTACCTAATCACGTGATTAAACGGTCGTCATGGTTACGATCTATTGTAGGAGGAGCTTGCCGCCCTGAGGAAAGAGCTCAACCAATCGCAGCACGATCTCGTGACCTTGAGGATCCAGCAGGTGGAGATAACTCGTGATATTTGGAAAAATTTTTTTTTTTTTGTGGCTGATTTCTTTATTAATCGTTCAAATTTATCAAATACAAGCTTTTGTTACACGATTTTTTCAGTTTCTTTTATTTTCTTTATTGATAACACTTTTTTATATATTTACAAAAAAAAAATGCAGTATGTATTACGCGTTTATGTTTTTTTTAAATATCAATTTTTAGAAATCTTTTCGTTTGCCAATACCATTGCATGTTTTAGCTGTTGTTTGTTTTAATGTTGTGCATTGACGTTAACCATTGTTATAATCTAAATCAACTATTTTTTTTAAACTTAACTTCTTTGCCTGCAGTACCTAACATTTTAAAGACAAATCTTTAGACTTGTGCACCAGCCTTGAAATAAACCTTTTTCTAACAATGATCTCTCTTTCGATTTTCAAAGATGTGATAGAGTTTCCCTTTTTTCAATTTTTTGTTACTTTTAAGTTTTTATTTAATCTATAATCATTAAACACAAACCATGTAGCATTGTTCAAAATTCTTAGCACTGAAGTGGTTAAATCTCTGCGTATGTTTAATATTACAATCTGAGCTTGAAATTCAGAAATTCGGCTGGTTGGTTTAGCTTCACACTGTCCTTGATATTTTTGTCACAGTGATTCAGGGACTATCGTCTCACCAAGTATAGGACTAGGAGAATCATATCTTGCTATCATAATTGTAGACTTGAGATTTTTCGAGTTTTGTATACAAGTAAAAAAAGCTGACATTCGATGGCGAGCTCTATTCAAGAACTGTTTCACCAAAAGATAACGATTATAACTTCTTTAAATTGAAGCCAAAGTAGAGTGAGGGGATATGATTTAAGATTTCTTTTCTGTATTTGTCTCGTTACGATTCAAACTCCTGACATTCGCGAAATTAATCAAGAGTGTGATCCCGGCTTAGCCAACCAGCATTCATCGTTTTGTACCATGACATCTAACATAAGTATCGAGACAGAGAATAGCTCTGGTCCCTGGTATTTCAAAACCCATGCTACTAGCATGACTCAGGAGCTTACACATTCGCTTTAATGTCTGTATACTGTTTGGATTTTATGTCCACACGTCGATACAATTGGCCTTTGATGTACATATGTATCTCTGATACTGCACTGAAGTAGAGCGACTTTATCCACTAAATAACTTTTAACCCCTCCCTCTCTTTTGATCTCGGGATAAAATTTTAATTATGTAATACTAACAGTAAAAATGTGCAGTGGTTTTTTTGTTTGTTTTCTAACAAATCGAAGAATCACTATAAACACAATATTTTTGGACTATGCCTTTTTGTCTTCTATTATATGATTTTGTTACACATTTATCAGCTGTTAAGTGTATCATTAAGGTTTTTACTGGCAAAGGCCCTGCTTCATTTTTAAAAGGCTTCACGCATAAATAGGCTGTAACAAAATGGATAGATGCATTAGAGGCAATTTAAGAAAAAAAAAAACGACTTGGCCTGTTCTGTTCTAATTATTCCCTTTATAATAGCATTGGGAGTTAGGTGGAATGACTAGCGGTAATAGAACTAATTATAATGACAAAGGCCTTCGATACAACAATAGTCAACTCTAGTCGCAATTTCAAGGGGGACAACTCTTTAAAATCTCCAATAAAAATTAGATATAATTTGTTATTTCCCTTGAAACTATATACCCTACATTTGATATATTTAGAATTCTATTATTTTATTATAGTTTCTGTTCTTTGGTTCTTTTTTGTTTCAGCTTTGCATATTTTTTTATTGAGCAATTAAATATGATCATACAGTTATTTCAGCCGTTTGAATCGTTTATAATCCTTGTTTATTGAACTTTTTTTTTATACTTGTATTGTCTTACTTCCTAACCTAGGTGTATGCTATGTTTAAGCGTATAATTATTCACGCATTAACAACTCGTATATCCAAGACAAGCAAAAGCACTTAAAGAGGCTCTGTATTTTCAATTTCATTGGATTATTCAGATATATTTATATTTTACCTTAACAATTAGACAAGTCGGAACATTCGACAAGTGAAGCCATTATTATTACTAAAATATTTTCTCCTCGTAGGGTTCTTACTTATTTATGATATCAAGAATTATACAGAACGTTTGATTTGGTCTCTTTTTCTCTTTTTAGACTGCAAACTTTATGTACTTTATATTGTCTTATATTAATTTTAGTAAAAAAAAATTTTTTAAACGCCAGCATAATCATATCTTTATAGTTTGAAATGTGTATATGGAAAAGAAATACTTGTGATAACTCTTTCTTCAAACCAAATGAGAGCGCAATATTTTTCTCTCCTGACCAATCAGAACACAGATACGCCTTCTGACGCGCCACGCTACCTTGACCTAGATTCTGAGGCCAGCCAACAGGCGTCCCGACAAAGCTCGAAGCAGGTGAGTAAACACACTGTCAAACAGTCACCACCATCTTTGTGGTTGAGAGAAAGAGAAATAGGTGCATGTACGAAAAAAAAAGGAGGGAAAGATAAAAAGTAACAAACATTGGGTAAACCCCTCGAGGTTTGGAGCTGGAGAAAACTAGAAATTATGAAGTTAACAGAGACAAGAAAAAAAGGAGTGAGGGTTTTATAAATAAGAAAACAAAACGAAGAAAGAGAAAGTAAATATTTTTTGATTTTCCATGTATGTATGTTTTGCGTTTGTATCTTTCCTCCCCCATTATGTCCACATTGTATAAACTGAAGCATGTGAAAGAAATTTATATTGTCGTTTACTATCTGCGCATGCAAAGTATTATAACTGATCTGTGTCCTATATTTCTATAAGTCTCACCATGTGGAATCTCTTGCACTTCAAATTAACACAGGAGAACAATTACTTACGATTTTAACGATGATTATGTATCATTTGTCCATTTTTTCCATTAACAACATTTTTATAAGAATAAGTGTTACGCTGCATCATTCATTATGAAATACCCAATGCATGCGCTCTTGAGATACCAATACATGCATTAGTGAAATACCTCATAGATCATTGGGATACCCAATGCATGCATTATTGTGAAAACAAATACATGCATTGTCGAGATACCCAATGCCACTCACATTGGTTGTGGTAAGATGGAAATGAAAAGGAACTTTTTGCTCTCCGATTCAGTGAACATTTATACTTCAATGAGATTTCAATGAATAGTGAAAAAAAGATGAAGGATGTTATCAATTTGACGCCACTGGATAAATCTGATAGGTAGGAACAGATAATATTATGATGTCACTTCGATTATTTGAACAATACTTAGTTACTGGTTCTTAAATTTTCCCCAGATGTATTAACATAGAATCAATGGTTGAAATTAATCAAGCGTTTATTCAGCCTTAAGTGAAGTTTGATGTAACTTCTTTTTTTTTTGGTGGGGGGAGAGGGGGGGGGGGGGTCAGATGTGATAAACTGCTTAGATTATTTTTAACCAACGATGACATCACGATATCCTTCCTAATATAACAATTTGATTAAAAAAATTATTATTGTTGTGAGTGAATCAGCAGGCGTTGGGATAGGGGAGGGGAGCTGATATTTCTATAAAAATACGTATAATCCATGCATTTTTTTTGTTCAGTCACAGTATATTTTCAATGCATCTGTTGATTTTTACATTGCATCATTAATGTTTTTTTTCCATGTATCTTTCTGTCCCTTGCTCTAACATGTTGCAGCTTTCTCTAACTGCGAGCACCTCTCTGGCTTGTTGATGTAAGGTTTTCTCACACTGCAGCTTGCTGTGCCTTGTATTGTTAAAATAGGGATGGCTGGCTAATTTTGTGGAAAAACCAAATCTATTTATAGATCCTTTTTAAAAATACTATCAAGATGGTTTGAATATAAGTGGAGCTAAAAGTATCGTGCGTTAGTGTTTCTTTAAAAAAAAAATTCTTGCCTTTTAGTAAGCATTTAATGGGGTCTTAAAATAGATTTGGAAAATACAGAATTAGCTGATTTCCCGTTTTTCTTCTCTTGCTGGATCGGAAATTATTTTCTCTTTGTTGTCTTAGTGTATATTGCTTGGAGATTCAAATCGTTGATGAATCGGAAATTTCCTTTTCATTCTTGACGTAATTAGCGATCTTTGAAGATTCATCTCATTGCTTAGAGGGAAATTCCCTTTTCTTTGATGCCACCGTGTGTTTTTCTCGCAGATTCATCTCATTATTAACGCGGAAATTCCTTTTCTTTGATGTCGTAGTGTATGTTCCTCGCAGATTCATCGCATTGTTAACGCAGAAATTCCCCTTTCTTTGTTGTCATAGTGTATGTTCCTCGCAGATCTAATTGTTGATATGGAAATTCCTTTTTCTTTCGTGTCTAAATATAGGTTCCTTCGAGATTTGTCTCTTTGCTTTATCAGAAGTTTCCTTTTATTTCCATCCTTTTATATGGCTTTTTTTAGGTGAGCCTCACTGTTGTATCGAAAATTTCCTCTATTATTGACGGTGTATGATTCATGCTCTTGGAGATTCACCTCAGTGCTATTTTCGGAAATACCTTTCACTTTTAATCTAGCTTTTTTGAAACAACATGTTAAACGTCATTAAGTTGGTGAAGTAAAAATTTTAGCATTTATTTTGGTGGCATAATACGCAGAATTTTTTTTCAGATAACAAAAAGTACTGACCATTCCACTTTGTTTCATAAGTGAAAAAAATAACTCTTTCGATCTTTTGTTTTTCTCCTTTTCCGCCATTACTGTTTCATAGAAAACCCACCAGTCGCATATTCAAGTGCCATGATTTTTTGTCAAATTATTTTTGGTTCTTTTTTAAAACCAGTGCTATTACCTTCAAGCTGTGCTCTTTGTCTAGTAAGTAGTGAATAAACAAAAGTTTTTCCTGTTTCTATGACATTTTACTGACTAACATGTTACATGTTTTTTTTTTTCAATATTTGGACAAACGCTCGAGTTATGAATACAGTTTTCGTTTCTGGCGGTGATAATAGCGGTTGAAGGTGTAGTTTTAAGGATGTCACCTTTTCTTGGTGTCAGAATTTTCGTTGAGGCATAATTGCCGCTACTGTTACTTATCTTGTTGTGATTACTATTTTTTTAAAAGGTTTTTATTGTTATCGTTATTGGTTCTTGCCGTTGTAGAACAAGTTGCGTTTGAATTTTGTTCTGATACGGCTCTTACTATTCGTGTAGTAATTGATGTGTTTGTATATTTCTTTTTTGTTTTGCTTTGCAACAGTTCTTTGTATTAATCATATGTTTATTTGTTTTTTAAATGTTTTTTGTTGTTGTCATTTTCTTTCTAGGGAATCGTGTCTAAGCTACAAATAAATTAATTTTAACTTTTTTTTAGAATCTTGCCCTGGTGCTCGTGTAAGTTTCTGTTTGATAATATTCAAAATAAATAAAGTTAAAGACTATCTCAACACTAAATTTATCACTAATAAGTGTAAACATTTACCTAAATTATAACAGAAGAGTTAGAAGTTAAAGTGTTTTAGGGAAAGAATTTCTCAGAAGTCCAACCCTATAAAAAGTATTTATTAGCTTAAGCTACCTGTTGTTGAAATTGTTCCTTTACTACTGTTGTTGATCTTTTTCTTTCTTTATAGCCTGGAGCAGAATACTTTGTTTAGTATGTACAGTGATCAAATTTTCATTGTCAGTACAAATAATGCGAAATATCAAATCTGTTTTCCACCAAAAGGAGACTGAAAACACCATACAAGATTCTATCCATTCTTAATAGTCTTTATAATTATTCTCTCTTATATTCTATTCTTCATATTCCCTTCATGGTCCACTCTATTCTTTTTGCCACATTCCCTACATTATCAACTCTTTTCTATCTTTCATTTCCCTACAAGTTCTGCTCTGTTCTTTCTTTCATGTTCCCTAGATGATCCTCTCCATTTTATCTTTCATGTTCATTACATGGTCCACTCTATCCTATCTTTCATGTTCCCTACAAGGTCTGTTCTTTTCTATCTTTCATGTTCCCTAGATGATTCTCTCCTTTTTATCTTTCATGTTAATCACATGGTCCACTATATCTTTTCTTTCATGTTCCCTACACGATCTATTCTTTTCTATCTTCCATATTCATTAGATGATCCTCTTCATTTTATCTTTCATGTTCATTACATGGTCCACTATATCCTTTCTTTCATGTTCCCTACAAGATCTATTCTTTTCTATCTTCCATGTTCCCTAGATGATCCTCTTCATTCTATCTTTCATGTTCATTACATGGTCCACTCTATCCTTTCTTTCATGTTTGCTTAACAATCTATTATTTCCCAATGCAATTTTGTCAACTAAGTTGTACCATGTGTCCAAACCACAGCCTCAGCGCTTCAAGAGGATCAAACCCAAGAGACTTTCTAACACTGTGGTGAGACTAGCGGAAAGCACATCCACAGCAATTCCTCCCAACTATAGAGAAAACATCCCTGCTAATACACCAATACTGCATTCCTCCCAACAGTTATAATTTTTTACTATTTATCTTTTTTTTTATTTTAATGATTAGTGATTGGAGTAAATTATTTCCCCTTGCTACTCCATTCTGCCAGCCTTACACCTGAACCCTCTCTCTTATGTTATAGACTTGAGTTACATAAATAAAGCTTCCCCGCATTTTAGACATTACTTAGCTTAAAGTTCAAAGCTTCTATCTCTTTTTTGGAGCCATTTAAATGTTCATTATCACCTAGGTATAAATAAATGGGCAGTTTTTCCTATACAGCCTTATAATGAGGGTTTCAAAGGATCTTTAAATAGATTGGGAAAGTACATTATAAGCTGTTTTCCCGAAATGGAATAGAGGTATTCCCCTTGCAGTGGAATATTTATATTCTGATGTATTGTCTTATAATTCTAACGTCATCTTCCCCATCTTTTTTATGCTTATTATGTATCAAGAACTTTTTATTTATTGTAAACATCCCCCAGCCCCTTTCTTTACCGCTCTACCTACTTTCACTTTCTTGTTCACAAACACCCAATAGCTGCTATGTTTAGCACCTTGCAAAATTGTTTCGCCATTGTAGCTTGTTTGTGGAGGCTAATAGGAGTCTCAGAGTAAACTGAAATGTAAGGGTTAAATATTGATCAGTCTTTGAATGAATAAGCTAATTTGAATTGTTGCTAAAGACAGGGAAAATAATGTTAATAATAAGGTCTTCACCTGCATTTGGTAACACGTCGTTAATGTCTTCATTCTACCAATGTTCTTTTTCGTACTCTAAGACACTTTTAGAAGAAATCAATCAATTTGAAAATAATGCAAAAATAAGAATTAATGTCTCACATACTGTCCACTTTCATAGTGTAAGGCACTCATAGAAGACAAATCAATTTGAAAATAATGCAAAAATAAGAATTAATGTCTCACATACTGTCCACTTTCATAGTGTAAGGCACTCATAGAAGACAAATCAATTTGAAAATGATGCAAAAATAGAATTAATGTCACTACATATCATCCATTTTCATCAAGTATTACAACCACAGAAGACATAAATGAATTTGATAAAGGAAATACAAAAATAGAATAAATGTCTCTACATATTGAACATTTTTATATTGTATGACACTCTCAGAACGCATAAATTAATTTGAAAATAGTACAAACATAGAGTTAATTTTACTACATATCATCCGTTTTCATACAATATGAGATTCCTAATATAAATAAATCAGTTTGGAAAAAATACAAAAATAGAATAAATGTCTCTACATATTGTCCATTTTTATATTGTAAGGCGCTTTGAAGAAACAAATCAATCTAAAAGTTATTAAAAAAATTATTTTACTTCATATAATCCATTTTCATACTGTATCACACTCTAAGAAGACATAAAATACAGTCACTACTTGATACCTACTTCCAAACTGTTAGACGCCCCTTGGAGACATAAATTATTTTGAAATAAATTACAAGTTAAAGAAAAAGAATTAATATCTCTTCATACAGGCAACTTTCATACATTAGAGACTCGTAAAAAAACGTCAATGAATTAGAAAAGAAAATGAGAGTCAAAGCATAGACGATATTTTACAACTAAAAGTAGTGTCTCTTTATTTTCCAAAGAACTGTCAGCACCATGTGATCAAGGCACACCTTCCCACTCGCACAGAATACAGGATCACAAAACAAAAACAAAAAACGGGGTTAAAATATTCTGTTTCATGTTTGCTCACCAGAAGGCGCTGCAAAAAGGAAATCCAGTTCATTTCCGTTTCCGCTGGAGGGGATTATGGGTAATGACGCTGTCTTTGTAGACATTACAAAATAATTGAAAACCGGGAGATCGGTTTTTTTAAAAAGAAACATTTTGCCGTTTCTTTAAAGCGAATAGGTCAATGGTCCAGATTTAAATTTGGTCAAACTTGCGCTACCATTTATGGAAGAATAAAATCTAAAATGCTGTGCAAGAGGCCGGTAGGACTTTACTATTTTAACGAAGCTGTTGATGGTAATCATGGCCGCAAGGATTTGACCAATTTAACGGAGCTGTTGATGGTAATCATGGCCGCAAGGATTTGACCAATTTAACGGAGCTGTTGATGGTAATCATGGCCGCAAGGATTTGACCAATTTAACGGAGCTGTTGATGGTAATCATGGCCGCAAGGATTTGACCAATTTAACGGAGCTGTTGATGGTAATCATGGGCGCAAGGATTTGACCAATTTAACGGAGCTGTTGATGGTAATCATGGCCGCAAGGATTTGACCAATTTAACGGAGCTGTTGATGGTAATCATGGCCGCAAGGATTTGACCAATTTAACGGAGCTGTTGATGGTAATCATGGCCGCAAGGATTTGACGAATTTAACAGCGCTGTTGATGGTAATCATGGCCGCAAGGATTTGACCAATTTAACGGAGCTGTTGATGGTAATCATGGCCGCAAGGATTTGACCAATTTAACGGAGCTGTTGATGGTAATCATGGCCGCAAGGATTTGACCAATTTAACGGAGCTGTTGATGGTAATCATGGCCGCAAGGATTTGACCAATTTAACAGAGCTGTTGATGGTAATCATGGCCGCAAGGATTTGACCAATTTAAAGGAGCTGTTGATGGTAATCATAGCCGCAAGGATTTGACCAATTTAACGGAGCTGTTGATGGTAATCATGGCCTCAAGGATTTGACCAATTTAACGGAGCTGTTGATGGTAATCATGGCCGCAAGGATTTGACCAATTTAACGGAGCTGTTGATGGTAATCATGGCCGCAAGGATTTGACCAATTTAACAGAGCTGTTGATGGTAATCATGGCCGCAAGGATTTGACCAATTTAACGGAGCTGTTGATGGTAATCATGGCCTTAAGGATTTGACCAATTTAACAGAGCTGTTGATGGTATCATGGCCGCAAGGATTTGACCAATTTAACGGAGCTGTTGATGGTAATCATGGCCGCAAGGATTTGACCAATTTAACGGAGCTGTTGATGGTAATCATGGCCGCAAGGATTTGACCAATTTAACAGAGCTGTTGATGGTAATCATGGCCGCAAGGATTTGACCAATTTAAAGGAGCTGTTGATGGTAATCATAGCCGCAAGGATTTGACCAATTTAACGGAGCTGTTGATGGTAATCATGGCCTCAAGGATTTGACCAATTTAACGGAGCTGTTGATGGTAATCATGGCCGCAAGGATTTGACCAATTTAACGGAGCTGTTGATGGTAATCATGGCCGCAAGGATTTGACCAATTTAACGGAGCTGTTGATGGTAATCATGGCCGCAAGGATTTGACCAATTTAACGGAGCTGTTGATGGTAATCATGGCCTTAAGGATTTGACCAATTTAACAGAGCTGTTGATGGTATCATGGCCGCAAGGATTTGACCAATTTAACGGAGCTGTTGATGGTAATCATGGCCGCAAGGATTTGACCAATTTAACGGAGCTGTTGATGGTAATCATGGCCGCAAGGATTTGACCAATTTAACGGAGCTGTTGATGGTAATCATGGCCGCAAGGATTTGACCAATATAACGGAGCTGTTGATGGTAATCATGGCCGCAAGGATTTGACCAATTTAACCGAGCTGTTGATGGTAACCATGGCCGCAAGGATTTGACCAATTTAACGGAGCTGTTGATGGTAATCATGGCCTTAAGGATTTGACCAATTTAACCGAGCTGTTGATGGTAACCATGGCCGCAAGGATTTGACCAATTTAACGGAGCTGTTGATGGTAATCATGGCCGCAAGGATTTGACCAATTTAACGGAGCTGTTGATGGTAATCATGGCCGCAAGGATTTGACCAATTTAACGGAGCTGTTGATGGTAATCATGGCCGCAAGGATTTGACCAATTTAACTGAGCTGTTGAGGGTAATCCTACTCGAGATGGTTCAAGGCTGATAGTTTTCTCAGAATCGAAACTGCCCAAGGTACAGCCTACCTGTGTCAAAAGAGTAACAGAAATAGATTCTGATACACCTTTCTCTTTCTCTTCCTTTCCCTGTGTATTTGTTTGTATGTCTGTTAGTCTGAGGTAACAAAGGTAAACTGTATACATGTATGTTATTTTATTCGCCTCTCTCTCTCTCTTTCTCTCTCTCGCTCTCTCTCTTTTCCTCTCTCTCTCTCTCACTCTCTCTCTCTCTTTTTCTATCTCTATGTATATAATCCGATCCATTCTATCTCCCTCTTTCTCTCTCTCACAGCAAGCTCTTATTGTCATTCAGTGAACTGTTAGTGGCCTATCATTCCATTTGTTTATGTGCCTCTCTCTGCTTCTCTCTCTCTCTCTCCCTCTCTTTCTATGCCTCCCTGTATCTGTCTATAAGCCAGTATTATTCTGAATTTTGTTTTGTTTTCTTTTTCTCTATATTTATCAAAGAGTTTGAATTTTCAATAAAATGTAAAAAAAAAAACAAACTTCCGCACATGTCATCAAGCCCTTTAGTCCATATAATGACTTTATACCCCGACCTTGCCGTCTGACGTCACACCACAAGCCACTCAACCGTGCATTAATATCCCCGTCAAGAAAATGGGCCTCTCTTAATCTCCCTTAGTAATCGATTTTCATCACAGATCGATGTTCTTATCGAAAAAAATCCAATCAATAGCCAGGCTAAAAGCTCTCCAGCCCTGGCAAAGTGGGCAATTGCTGCTTAAATCATGATTTTAGGAATTCCCCTGGGAGACGCTGAAAGGGACTTAGGAGACTCGATTGAAGGTGGATTGTACCAAAACAAAATATAAGATGTGTTGGTGGTCAGGTGGTAGAGTACACACCTCGAACCTAGATGGTTGCTTTGGGATTCGATTACCGTCATCGATGGCTGACAAGTTGTAATGAGTTCTATAATTTATTCCTGAAGTAGGCTGATTTTTTTAGTATAGAAAGAGGAAGAAGTTAATGAAAAAACGTTATTGGGGCTATCTCATTTTGATTAATTAAACAAAACAAGAAAGAAACAAAACGAAAAGCAAAGCAAACTACTGTTGAATATGACACCCATCTTTAGTAATTAATTGCCTTTTTTCTTTAAGATTTCGGATAGATTTTGGGAAACTGATTTTATTTATACCACTTGGAATCCAGCTTATGGTTAACTCTCCTCCTCTCTCTCTCCTCTCTTTCTCTCTCTCTCTCTCTCTCTCTCTCTCTCTCTCTCTCTCTCTCTCCTCCTCCTCCTTCCTCCCTCTCATGATCCCGCCATCCTGTCTTAGAAAATGTTTTGCAGCATACTTTCAAAACTCTTCAGGAGTGGAAGTAAAATCTATCACTTTTACCGCTACGACAGTACATAAACTGCGCCGCAACAATAGCTAGTTTTTTTTTTTAAAAACTCTAACGAGACTGCGCCGCGACAATAGCTAGTTTTTTTAACAACTCTAACGAGACTGCGCCGCAACTATAGCTAGTTTTTTTAACAACTCTAACGAGACTGCGCCGCGACAATAGCTAGTTTTTTAAACAACTCTAACGAGACTGTACCGCAACTATAGCTAGTTTTTTTAACAACTCTAACGAGACTGCGCCGCAACTATAGCTAGTTTTTTTAACAACTCTAATGAGACTGATCGAAGAAAAGAGGCGTCAGGCGTTAAGTTAATCACATGGGATCTCCCGAGCAACTTAGAGGACAGTATGTTCTACAGAAAACAAAAAACAAAAAAAAATGAAAGAAAAATTAAGATTCACTCCATATGATTTGAGCATGATTAATTGCTAGCTTTTTAACAAGTTATCAATCCGTTTCACTAAAAACTGCCCGGCCATTCAACCGGCAAACAAGCAACCCAGCACCTTGGCAAGAAAATGTGTAAGCTCTGTCCCGGGTTTGAAATATTGACTGCCCGCTGCTATCTTGAGGTCTACATGATTCTTCATGCCGAACTCCATTTTTCTCGTACCCGTCCATTTCTTTGTCTAATAAATGGTTACTCTGACAGAAAATCGAAGTAAAATTAAAATACGTTAAATCACCTCGCCTGGCTTTTGATTAGTTTGCAGAGAATTTTGCTTGAAATAAGAATGTATGCTAATTTTGCCAAATCGAAATCTATTTAAGGATTATCTAAAACGTTCATTGTTAATGTTAGTTCAAACAAAGGATTCGCAAATGTTGCACCTTGAGACATTTTTACTGTCATGTGTAGCCTTACACTAAACAAAGCGTTTCAAGCAATGTGTAAAGAGAATAGGAAAAGTACTGAATGAGCTCATTAGCACTGTTACTTCGTTATGAATTTTTTCTTAAAGAGCCCACCAATGCGAATAACCGGTTTTCATTGTGAGGTTACTTGAATAAGTTTTAGAGGTCTTGATTCCCACAAAGATGCACTTCTATTTCTAAAAAATATCCAGTTTTGTGTCTGGCTGAATTGAAAACATTAAATAGAAAGCGAGTAGTTGGGAATATAAAAAAGCTGGAAGATATTATTGCGGTTAGATGAATAAGCATAGAGAATGTGTGTTTGAGGGAGAAGATAAAGGATGGAGAGAGAAAAAGAGAGAGAAAGAGAGAGAGAGAGAGAGAGAGAGAGAGAGAGAGAGAGAGAGAGAGAGAGAGAGAGAGAGAGAGAGAGAGAGAGAGAGAGAGAGAGAGAGAACAACAACACAAGGAAAAGAAGTTCAATTCAAATATTGCCACACGGTTAAGTGTCATAAAATGGATGGAGGAATCATTCTGACATGCACTATAATTGTCGGCATGCAGTAATCGATCGCTGTAAAAACTTTGTAAGAGTATCGAATTCTTGATCGATAACTTTCAATAATTATGTAAGGGTATCGAACTTTTGAATAAAAAAAATATCCGAGTGGATGGAACAGGAAAAAAAAATAGATTGAAGAGGTCTTGTAGAATAGGTGGCTGTTCAAAGACTGATATTGAAGGCGATGATAACTATGAGAGAGAGAGAGAGAGAGAGAGAGAGAGAGAGAGAGAGAGAGAGAGAGAGAGAGAGAGAGAGAGAGAGAGAGAGCTTTCCACACATCATATTCTTCCTTATCGTTTCTTTTCGTCTGTTTGTCTTCCTGGCTCTATATGTCTCTCTTCCTCTCTCTCTCTCTCTCTCTCTCTCTCTCTCTCTCTCTCTCTCTCTCTCTCTCTACCACCCTTGCCCCCTCTCCTCCATTCTCTCACCCAGTCATCGCCTCCAAAAATCGATGCCATCTCTCAAATATATCCCTCTGGCCGGAAGAGGCTCTAAACTCTGGCTAAAGGTAACCAAACCACCGTCTGCTCATTTTGCCTCTGTTAGTTTTAGTGCCTTGGCGACGCGAAACCAGCCTGTTTGGATTAGACCAGTTTTGCAGGCCAAATTTATTTTTTAAAATTTTTTTTTCACGTTCTGTCAATATTTTGGCAGCAACGATATTCTTGTTTGTCACTGTTGCGAGGTGCGACGCAAGGAAACTTGTTTAATTTTTTTCGGAAAATTCCTTTTTGTGCGGAGCTAGAAATTAATGTAGATTTCGTGTTTATGAACTGTGGGAACAAAACTCCCTATGTCTAGATTGGTTTCTCGATTTAGGTGGTATGCATTGATTTGAAGCTTGTTTCCAAAACTGAACCACATCTTTGGTGATTTTTGTTAATATTTCATACATTTTTGAATATTTAATGATAGGCATTATGTATTTTATCCAGTTTCTTTTCACTCTATTTTCCATTTGCTCGGCTGGTTTAAGTCACATGAAAGTCAAGTCAACATGAGAGAGAAGTGGTTTGACATTCGTCTAGGAAAAATTATTTCTGTGAATGATTAAGTAAGAGTGGAGAAATTAACAACAAAAAAAAAATGTTTGAAAAAGGCGAATGGGAATATTTATGAATTTTATTGTCATACAGAATAGCTTCTGTGGCATGATATGTCTAAAAATACACAGATTTGCTAAGAAATAATAAAAACCATATAACTGTTTTTCATACAGTAATGTTTTCAATTCCCAAACATAAACTAAGTTTGTAGGTATTCATGGAAATAGTAGATAAACTGGTAGATAATCATAGCTTTGAGCAGAGCAGATAAACTGAGATTCAAGCTAGATCTGCATATGATGGACAAGCTTTACTCTTGTCGACATATCTTGTGACCCAGTTAATTCGTGCTATGTTCTAACGTCACGGAATATCGACATGAAAAGGAAACGGAGCATCGTGAAACTGAAAACCTCCAAGGTTGGTCAATTTTGTTCACTCTCCAGATGTAAATTATTATTTTTTTTAGTGTTAGTTGGTGTTAGATTTCACAAATTTATCAGAAAACATAGTAGTCAGCGGTAAGAAATAAAAGGACAAGGTAATTTTACGCGAACTCGCTCTAAGGAAGTTAAAGACATCGTTGAAAAAAAAAATTTGAAAGTCATGCATAAAAGTCTTTTCAAGTGAAAAAATGTACAAGTATTTGAAAGTGTAATTTCGCCAGTTTAATTTTTTTTTTAAATCAGTTCTCTTCAAAGTACCTTAAAAAAATTCACCGCTTGACCAAGAGTTATTTTTGTTCGTATATCTCAGAATGATTTATGACAAAACAGTTCCACAAACCCCTAGCAGAACTTGAAATCCCATCTAGAAGTTGTGAATTTTATAACAGAAATCTCCCCTCTGGAAAAGGAGAAAAAAATCACTAAAAATCCTTTCAAAAATGATCTTTTGTGAAGAGATATGCTTTGCCATAAAGAGGGAGGAAGGAAGGGCTTGAGAGAGAGAGCTAAAAAAAAGTAGAGAAAGAGAAGAAGATGGAGAGAGAGACGGTGAGAGAGAGATAGATAGATAGATAGAAGGAAGAGATAGATAGATAGATAGAGAGAGAGAGAGAGAGAGAGAGAGAGAGAGAGAGAGAGAGAGAGAGAGAGAGAGAGAGAGAGAGAGAGAGAGTCAAATTCTCTACAGTAAAAAGATTACCACTAGACGAGAAGAGACAACCCGGCGGATGTTTCAATCCTGCTGTAACTGGATAAGCCAAGAGTCTGTCCTTTCACCACTATTGTGCCTGGCGGGGGCCAAGTAACTTGTTCAAGGAGTACTGGATATCACGTCAATGTGGTCAAGCTTTAATTATCAGAAATATTAGGCAGAAATGTCTTAAGATGTTCATGGAATGTCCAATTAAAAAAAAAAAAGATTAAAAAGCAAACAAAAAAGTTTGTCATCTAAATCAAAATGTATTGTTCAAGGGTTCATGTATTGTCAAATTTTCTGAAATGCTTACAGAGCTTTACGAAGTTTGCCTGTAGGCCATTGTCAACAAATACAACATAATTATTAAATTGAGAAGGGATCATTTATTTTGTCCTACACGTAATAGATAAAAGGAATTTTGTGTGTAGCTTTTTTTGCAGGATGCAGACTACAACTGGTCTGATCCGACAACCAAGTGTTCAGTATTAGACTACTGCGCTATTGAAAAGGCTTGATAAGATTTTTTTTTCTTTTTCTTTTTTTTTTTTGGCTTCTATTAGCGTTGTTCTGATGTTAAATTTAATTCTTTAGATCGTTTCGTATTTGGAGTCCCCCATTCGTGTTTTACATTATCATAAACCCCTTTGATACTGCTGCTGCTGCTGCTGCTGCTGCTAATAATGATGATGATGATGATGATGATGATGATGTTATTCCTGTTATTTAGTCTAAAAAATATTTCAATATCCTGTAATGACCCTGCTATTCCTTGCTCTCCTTAAAACGAACCCTCATCGCTTGACCTAGGTGGAATCCTATAGCAATAATAATTTTATGTTTTATTTTAATTGTATACATCCAACAGATTTTACTAACAACAATCT
This sequence comes from Elysia crispata, assembly GCA_033675545.1. Classification (NCBI taxonomy): domain Eukaryota; kingdom Metazoa; phylum Mollusca; class Gastropoda; family Plakobranchidae; genus Elysia; species Elysia crispata. The sequence continues at coordinate 17,816 of JAWDGP010007489.1, read as the reverse complement.
TCAAGAAGCTTTTAAACCACTTAGAACCAATTTGTATTTTATCTTGAAAGTCTATAAATTGAAAGTAATAATCCATAGTATATTTTTATTACCATACCCTGCAACGAACAATTATATTCAACCCATCATACCACCCTCTTTCTCCCTTCCAGCCTCCTAAACCCATCTATAATATTCGATATTTTATATATTTTCATAGTTATACCTAAACCCTTTGTAAATCTTTGAAAGGATGGAGATTATATTCATCGATTTCTGTTTTTTTTTCCTTCTCATCCTTTTCTGGATATTGCATGTATGTTTACCATACCATATCTTCCCTCTTCGTTCATCTTAGTTTTCATTGCATGTTTTTAAACAAGCATTAATGTCTTGTCATTGCTAAGCTTTAACGTGTACAATTCAAGAGATATGTATTATTTTACTACAGACGTAGAAAATTTTAATTTAATATACATTGATTCCCGGCTTAATTATGTCTCCTTTTGAAATCGGTTTTAATGTGATTTTCCTTATTGTTTTATGTTTCTGGAAGTTGCCAATGCAAATATTTTCACCATATAACCTGGGGCTTCTTTTATTATTACCACGAATGATTTTGCTGTTTCAATAACAACAATTATAACACCACCAACAAAACCATCACTTCCACCATCACCACAGAGAAGTACTACTACTAGCACTACTGTTATTTCTACTAATGCCGCTTATACTATTACCACTACTTCTATTGCTGTCCTTTGCTACTATTAATATCTGAATTGCTATCCCGACCATTGCTCATCGTGTAACTGCTATAGTTGTTGCTTTATGCTAAATATGGTCGTTCTCTATGAACCTCACTATTTCATATACTGTATATCACAGTGTCAATGTTGCTGAAGATAAGATTAGCACTTACCTTTTTACTTCTTTTATGTACAAAAGTGTCTAAATATTATAATTTTCATAATATAACACTCTATTTTCTTCAACTCCGCCCATTCAGGAAAGCCGCCCCTCCACCAAAGATACCCGTGTATCCACCACTAGCAAGACTGGGGGCGGAGTCAAGAGCAAGCCCGGTGGACGGTCTCCCACTCGGAGCAAAGATGTGAGTATGAGGGGCGAAGCTTTGGATAGTTGTCGGACATCCTATTATTTTTGGTGGGATAAATATGTGATAGAACATAGGCGTAGCTTGAGGCTAAAAAGAAATAGGGGTGGGGTTTTCATTCTTTTGGTCTTGTTGAGATGAATTTGGGCGGGGGCCAAGATTATTTTAAGTTTAGTTCAGAGAAATACGGGCGGAGATTTAAAAAAAGAAAATGATAATTAGGTGCGTCAAGTTATCAGTGATTTGCATCATATATCCAGAAAAAAGCAGTTCAAATGATTATGCTTGAGGAGTAGAAATGAGGCTCGAAACAAATTAGGAGGTAATTTTTGAAAATGTGAGAATTGGGAACATCTGTGAGAGATTTTGAGCGTTAGGGGGAGAGGTCGGGGTTGGTGATGTTGAACTACAACAATATGAACTGAGATATTATTATGATACAAACTATAAACATCTATGACAAATATAGAAACAAAAAAAAGTCACTTCAAAGAGTTATTTGATACCAGCTCCAGCTGAATTTAAGGGAGATAAAAAAAATTTCAAATGTTTCTTTATTCTTTATCAACTTGCAACTGTTTTCGTGTTTTATACAGTAAATCCTGAATTACTATGCAGAGTAAGATAAAAAAGAGGCATATAAAAAAACACCAAGGCAGAGAAAAATAGCCTCAGAAAAGTTTGCTGGAATTTCAAAAAAAATTTTTTTTAAAGGAATATAACTTTTGGACTCTTTGATCGAATCCTGAATATCCGCGGAACAACTCCAGTATGTTTATCGTATTGAAGAGTAGGATGTCTGTACACATTGGTTCCACATTGATTTACTTCCTGTTTCACTTACTTCTTTGCCATCTTATCTATTTCTTTGTCTTCCACTTTAATATGTTCAGTGTGGAATTTCATGAGACTAAGGACATCTATTTGAGACGTGTTTTGCAAAGAAATTTATGTTTTCTTTTTTTGTTTTTTTCAGGGAAAATCTGCGGGAAAATCTGGTGGAGCTCGATCAGGTTTGTCCAGTTTTCTTTCTTTCCTTTCCTTTTTTTTTATAAAAAAAAATTACGTTCGTTTAATATGTCCATAATAAAGATAATTTCGATGTACTTATCTGCAAAACACGAAACAAAAAGCAAATCTTTGACCTCTGTCTACTTGAATACTCGAGCTTAAATATTTCAAAATAATGAAATTAAAATTAAGATTTGGGAGAGAGATGCCCATTATTGTATTAGCGAAGGGGAAATTATGCTCAAGAGCTTTGCGCATGTGTTATATGTAAAAAATAATAATGATCTAAACATACACACACTTATCCAGTTGCTGCATTTTCCAGCTTGAATAAAAAAAGGCAACCATTAATTTAAAAAAAAATATAGCTTCGCCGGATTTATTTAGTTATTTTAAACGGTTGACAGAAGGTGAATAGAAAAAATTCCAGCTGCGTTGTTTATTCTTCATCCCGAATTGCTCTTGTATAAACATTATTAAGTCATTAATTTTCTCTTTCGCACTGTTCAGTAGATGTTCGTAGATATGTTTTGGAATACTTAAACGCCATCTATCATTCCATTTTTATTCAATTGTACATTGCTTCACCCGCTTTGTTTTAATTGCTACAAATTTCGTCTTTTTAAGTTCATGACTTGTAGAATTTGATTTGGTTTATAATAGTAATTTTACTAGAATTATTTTCTATTCAGTAGATGGGCAATCATTTTTCTTTAGTACACGTCAGAATGCTCTATTCCGTTTATTACTTCGTTTTTTTCCTTCCCTTTAGTAGTAACATGTTCTCTCTCCGTACTCTTTACAGTATAGGTTAACATTATTTTGAGATAAAGTATTGCTTGTAGACACCATTAACATTTTATTTGCTTGTGCTCGTTGCTGTCTTCCTGTGAATATTTTTGTTTTCGTCACCTTGGTATTTGTCATGGCTACTGTTGTTGTTGTTTTTTGGCGTTATTGTTGTACCAGTCTGCAGCCGCAGTAGAGAAAACTCTTTCGCCAGCCTCACGAAAGATGGAGGTATCGATTTTGTTTTGCTTCTTATTCTTTGGCAATGGAGCTGAGCCATTTGCAATTGTGAAGCTTGTGTCTATCTTCTTGAATTAACACATCAAGTTTAACCGGTAGCTATTAATCTCATAACCATTTATTATTTCGTGTCTTAATCGGCTTTGTTTCATGTAGTCAAGGTAGATCTAACACATTATGTGTCGCTGGCTTTCAATCAATTACAATCCACTGTATCGGCGCTGCTCCTACCGACTTTGCCTTCAATAAATCTCCATAGAGGCTGAGGGAAGGTTATAAAGAATTTGTAGGACTTCAAGGTTTACCCGTACCTTTAGCACGAACTCCAAGGGCCTATCCGAACTTGTTCGTGATATCAGAGATTGAAGGTGCGGGGAGATAATTATTTGTGCTGGAAATGAAAAAAAAAAAAGAATATGGTAAGCCGTTTGATCTATGACCTTTAATAATTGGATAATATTTTGAGCAATTCAAATATCTGAAGATATCGAAACAAAAGTATTTAAGAACTAGTTCTTGACGTCAATTTAACAAAGCTATAGAGCGCTCACTCAATTATCTTGGACAGTATGTATACTATGCATTATATTTAAACGCTTCTAGGCTGTTTCTAACATGACTTAATCAAGCAGGGAACAGGCATTGTAATCATTATTAATTCTTTTCGATTTGGTAGACATAATTCTCTAACAATGTGAGATGGTGAGAGATGTGGTAGAAACTTATCAATGTAATCGTTTCGATGTATGAGCAGCACATTAATGTCTAACCAGTTTGTGACAATATTGAGTCGGTACCTTGTAATGTTTGGGTCATTATGTATAATCTTAATTATGGGAATCAGATATTCAAACTTTCGGTTCCGCTTCTAACTGGTTTTTTGATGATTTCATTTACCGCAACTACTAACAATTTTGTTAATATGTAGATACGTTACGATAAATAAACAATTTTTTTGTCCTTTTATACGTAATTGCCCAAACAACCACGGATGTATTTTAGAGAAGTTACCGATTGATAATTTTTGTAAACCTTTCAAATGAACAACATAATTTACTCCGCCTTGTAAGAATTTCACAGATTGAGTAGCCTAGAGCATTTGTTATCGTGACTTGTGACGGTTGGGATAACATAATAAATCGAAACATAATTTGCCTAACTATTTTGGTGGAAAACATACATAGGGTAATAAGTATGTCCTATATGACAGTTTAGAAACACTCTAAGGAATTCTGCAACCGAAATCTTGTCTTTCATTCTGTTTGGCAGTATAATATTGAACATTTTTGCATTTTGTTCATAGCATTTATTCTAGTTGCCTTAAGACAAAATTTGTTCATTTGTTGTTTTTTCCCCATCATATCTTGTTACAATATAGATGATATAAATATAATCAGAAAATCGTTTCAGAGATTGAATAGAATGTACGTAAGAAAGTGTTGGATCTTTTTGATAAAAATTAGTATATCATTATCAGAAGTCTGAAAATTACAAATATTGCTTTTTAATGTGCTTATATAATTTTGAATACATGTGGAGTGCATTGTAATATTTTCTTGCAATTTTGGCAGTTTTCAAAGCTTTCTTTAAATTATTTAGACTTTGAGCATGAATACATGCCAAACTGTTACCGATAATTTTCCACCAAAGATTAAAGTTGCTGTAACACTGTGAGAATCGATACACCGGTGTGATTAGGTGACAAAATATTACTATGATTAGAGAAAAAAAAAGACGGAAAACAACAACAACAAACAAATCCACACTCCATCCTTGTCAGGCTGACATAATTTCTGTAATTATTAATAATTTTCCATAAATAGACAAGTTTCCCGCCTCATTTTGCTCCATTGTGTTATTACGGCTCAGTTTAGTAGTGCTTAGAGAATAGTTAGATATTGACAGACTATCTACATCTTCTTATTAATCCTTTGAGATTCTCATTGTCATGTGAGTTAAAATGGACGGGCATCTTTGAATTTCCGCAAGTGAGTGAACGTGTAGGCACTGTTTTTTCTTGAATTCATGGCCAGTTGAATTTCGGTTGATCAAGAAATTACACAACTAGCATATTTTTCAGAAAATTTATTTTGCTCTAATAATAATATTGCAGGTGAAATAATTATTAGTTTTCACGCCGTGCAGAAATCCCCTTACTTTTGTTCTATTTTTTGTAGGGCTGTAGGGTTTTCAGTTGATTAAATTAATCCTCACAAGTACTACTTCCTGTCCTGTTTTGTTATCTCACATGCAAAGATTTCCCCCCTCTTTTAGACAAAGAGTTCGCCGAGATCGCCATACAAGATGAGGGCGGGGACCCGGCGTCTGCCACCGTGGACGAGAAGTCTCGAACTCCCGCCACCCGTCTGGGTCGGAGGTCAAAGTCTAACCTTGCCCCGGTCCTCGAGTCTGACCTTGACTCGGCCTTTGACCTTTTCGATGATCAAGCTTGGGTGAGTTTTGCCTCATGTCGATGAGCCCGTTTACTTGGGCGTGTTTGTGAATTTCCTATGTACATGAAATTTCAAATTTTGTTGTTAATATTTCGATATTAAGTTTTTAGTCCGAAATGTTCAAATCGACAAATCGTTAATGGTACTTCCTGTGTTCAAAAGAAGCAGATTGGTGCAGCATGAAAGAAAAGAGAGAGAGAGAGAGAGAGAGAGAGAGAGAGAGAGAGAGAGAGAGAGAGAGAGAGAGAGAGAGAGAGAGAGAGAGAGAGAGAGAGAGAGAGAGAGAGAGAGAGAGAGAGAGAGAGAGAGAGAGAGAGAGAGAGAGTGAGAGAATGGTCTGAAAGAATGACCGCAGTCTTCACTATTCTCCTCTCAATCAAGTATAGATCCTTGTTTTCAAAGACCAGAATTCAATCTTTATGACAAAAGCAAGAAATTTCTTGGTGGCTATCACTATACCAGCATTATTTCCGTTCGTCTCTCTCTGTCATATATGGTCACAATTGTCTTTCACCTCACCACTTCTTTGTCTCTGTCTCCGTACCTGTCTGCGTATCTCTCTACTTTTTTAATGTCTGCCTATATGACTGTCTCCTGCCCCCCTCTCCTTCTTTCCTTCTCTTTCTGTTACCTACTTTCTCCCTCTCTCTCCCTCTAATCAATCATGACAGCCCCCCCCCCCCCCTCCTTTCTCCTCGCACGATTTTCTACACACACTTCACTTCTTAAGTTCTGTGATCATCTGGGCTTAATACAGCTTAATCAACCAAGTCCAGTGATCCTGTTTCTTTATTTTTTCTCTCTCCCTTTCTCTCAATTTAATCAATCATCATTGAAACCCCTCCCCCCCCCCCTCCCTTCTCGAAACATTATGCAAACCCTGCGACGACCGTTAATGATGGTCTGGGCTTATACCATTTTCAGTCTATAAAATCCGATAATCCTTATTCCTCTCTTTCTCTCTCTCTCTTTCTCTCTCTCTCTCTCTCTCTCTTTCTCTTTCCTTCTTTCTCTCTCTCTCTCTCTCACTCAGACCTCCAGACACACTATTCAAACCCTGAAATCACCGTTTTTTGTGGGTTGAGCTGATACCAGTTTTAATCTACCACGTCTAGTAATCCTGTCGTTTTTTACTCTCTCTTTTTCTCTCTCTCCTTCTCTCCTTCACTCTGATCAATCATCATGACACCCCTACCCCATTCCTCTTTCTAGGCTGGCCCTGAGATCACCGTCTATGGTGGATCGGGCTTTCAGCAGTTTCATCTACCAAGTCCGGTAACGCTGGTGTTTTTTTTTTCTTCCTCTCTCTTCCAGGCCAGTGTACCGAAGGATGAGCTGTCCGGCCGGTTTGCTCAGTTCAGACGACTGGTGAGTGGTGGACAGTCTGTCTTACTGTAAGACTCTGCTGAGAAGAATAGGGAAAATAGGGATTGGGATAGGGAAGAAGAGCGAAGAGACATAGTTATTGCCACGGATAAATGGAGAGGAACAGTTGGTGAGAAACAGAGAAATAATGAAACAGGTGGGAAACAAGAGAGAGAGAGAGAGAGAGAGAGAGAGAGAGAGAGAGAGAGAGAGAGAGAGAGAGAGAGAGAGAGAGAGAGAGAGAGAGAGAGAGAGAGAGAGAGAGCATTTAGTTTTTAAAGAAGTTGTAACATTCAGAAAATATCTTGTTCTCTCTATCTCTGTTTCTTATTATCTACTTGATGCTATTTTTCTCAGAATATACCTCTCTCCATCATCCACAATGTAAAAGTAAAGGGTAAAAAGAAAATATTTTAAGTTGGGCATCTAATCTATTCATTAAGTTTCTATAATATGGGCTTAACCAAAATTGACACAGAAAAAGGAAAAAAAAATATTGATTATTTGGAATCATTCATAGAAATCATTTTTAAGATCTTAACTCCGAAAGAAAGAAGGAAAAAAAAAAAGAAAAAGAAAAACCTAATGGGCTTTGTCAACGTTTGGACTTAAGAGACAGTCTTTGCAACAAAGCACACCGTTTTCGGACTTTTCTCATGAAGAACTACTGATTGCTTTTGTAGCCTCAGGCTGCTGTTATGTATCGATCAAATGGCGACTTACCCGCAAGCCCTGATGACAAGTGATTGAACCTGGTGTAGCCTGATTGGAAAATAATCGAAGCCAATTATAAGAACAGAGGTCGTGGGGGCTGGTCGATAACTTCTTCTGCAGTGTTTAAAAGTGGTAAATATTGGTTTGGATTCTGGACTGCTTGTTTAACGTCGCCCAAGTTTGCGACAGAATCTTTGAGGGTGGGAGAGAGAGTGGGTTATGGAGGGGGTGAGTGTTAGCGGTTTGCAGAAGAAGGGAATAAAATAAAGAGTGAAGTTCGAGGGTTGGAAGAAAAGGGAGGTAGAAAGACATGATCAGGCGGGGGGGGGGGAAGAGAGAGAGAGAGAGAGAGAGAGAGAGAGAGACAGAGAGAGAGAGAGAGAGAAAGAGAGAGAGAGTCAGCGCGATGGAGGGGTAGAGATAGAGAGAGAGACGGAGAGAGATAGAGGGGAGGGAGAGAGGGGGAAAAAGAGAGAACGAGAGAGATAGATAGAGACAGAGAGAGAAAGAGAGAGAGAGAGAGAGAGAGAGAGAGAGAGAGAGAGAGAGAGAGAGAGAGAGAGAGAGAGAGAGGAAAGGGAGAAACATCAAACAATATCTTTATTGTGATTTCTTAGGCTGCTCTACAAATATATTGCTTAGTAACTGACGAATCTCCACCTTTCTTTTGAAATATCAACTTTCAAATCACTTTCCTCCAATAGAAAAAAAAAATACATTTAGATTTTGCACATTGAATATCAATGAGTACTATGTATGAGGGATTTTTGTATTGGTGACAACTTTATGACCAACGTTCACCCGTGGTCACTTCTCTTGGTCACACTTGGTCATTTCTCGGAGTCACATGTGGTTACGTCTCTTGTCACACGAGGCGTCATCTCTTAGTCTCATGTGGTCACCATTGACACTCACCTTTGGTCACTCCTCATGGTCACATGTGGTCACTGCTTGTGGTCACTCATGTTCACCCCTATGTCCACAGAGCACCAACAAGCTGCAGGAGCTGGAAGACCAGCTGAATCTTGTCACAGCTAAGACCCGAAGGAAGGTGGCCACGCTCAAGGCTCAGTTCCAGGAACACAAAGGCAAATGGGAAGCGGTGAGCTATATTTAGCAAAAAGGTTAAGCTGTCTTCAGTAAATACATCGGTTGCCTTCTCTTTTTAGGGCGACATCGTACGTGGCAACATTTTATTCTTACTTATTTTTAGTCTTTTTTTTCTCATTTCGATTGTTAGCAAAAAGAATATAATTTAGTACCAATTGAAACGAAAGTATTTGTTTTTTTTAATTATAATAACTTTTTTAAAGATCTTAAAGCACACAAAAACTACTTATATAAGACGTTATTGTTTTACGCAAAGGCATTTCTTGATCTGCGGTTGTGGAAACAGTGGTGTCAATGGTAGAAATTTTATTTACAGTTTTTATTTATAGTACTATCACATTTTTACAGTATTAGTTTCACTTTCGATGTAGTTAGTCAACTATCTTGTCTGCCGATTCCAGGAGAGGAAAGTTCTGATCGAGCAGGTGGACCAGTCCATCAAACTTCAGGGAGACGCGGAGAAGGAGGCAGACGCTGCCATGACCCAGTTGGAGGACTTCATCACAGAGCAGGAGAGACTGGTGGGTAGAAGAGGGGGTGGGGGAAAGCTGAAATTCTCGTAATCTTTAGGGATTCTTGGTCTTTCTCTTTACCATCACAACTACCCTCTCTGTCTATCTTTCACTCTATATATCTATTTCTCTCTCTCCCTCTCTCGGTATTTCTTACTCCTTCTCTCTCTCTCTCTCTCTCTCTGTCTCTCTCTCTCTCTCTCTCTCTCTCTCTCTCTCTCTCTCTCTCTCTCTCTCTCTCTCTCTCTCCCTTGCTTCTTTCCTGCAGTATTATTCATAAATTCTGTTAATGCATCATTTTTTTTTCGGCCAAAACTTTTTAGTTTTTCATCTATTACATATGTTTTCCTTATGTGCCTTCATAATTTTACTACCTTTCATGATTTGAACAGTAAAAACCTCTTTCTTCTGAACAATGTAGAAACGTGTACCATTATTTCGGGATTCCTATTCACATTTTTCAATAGTCAAACAGTATAAAGGCTGACAGATTTGACACATAACGTTTCTTGTAGCATTTACAACTGCACCTCTTGTATCGTATTTTTCAAGTAATGATTGGCCATTAGTAAAATGATATTCTCCTTTGAATTCAAAATGTAATGTAAATGTGTTCTATTGTATTTAACTATTGGACTTGATAGTTTGTTTTGTAGGGAAATTCTAAACTCAAGAAACGATAAATTTGATGGAAGGAGAAAACGAAAGGCAATACATTGTTCACTACAATATCAGCCATTTTCTTTGCTGTCTTACAGGAACAAGAAGAAGAACAGCAACGTTCGGAAGTTTTGCAGGCGTCAGCGTCCTTGACCCCTCACAGCAACGTAGCCATGACCCCAGCTCATGGGAGGTCAGCAAACCACACCCCCACAGCCGGCTCGCCCCTCCCACACCAATTAGGGTCACCTGACCCAGAAGGAGAGCTCCAGAGACTTATGCAGCAGACAGACGATGCCAAGGTGGGCGTGGTTACTGTTACGAGTGATTTCATGAGGCAAAGTTTGTAAGGAATTAACTAAGAATGGTAGATGATGGACTTTATGCTGGTGCTCTTTTCAGTTGATGGAGTTTCTTTGTTAATTTTTTATGGCATGGAGTCGCAGAGAGATGGCAGAGACTTGAGTTGAGTTCTTGTTTTTGATGTGTTAATGTGTCAATGCATCCAATCCATATATGAGCTGCGTTCTTTATGAATAGTGGTAAGGTGTGTGGTTTAAACTTATAGTGTGATAGTGACAGCGAAGATCTGGGTAGAGTTGTCTCTAATTTATAATGTGTTCAGTTTTCAATAGTATCAAAGGTTACCATCAATGCAAGAGCAGAGTTTAATGGTATAATGACATAGTGCTAAGGTGTGGCGTTTAATTTATAGCGTTTATAGCAATGGAAGTGGTTTGGTTGTGAAGAAAATGAGTGTTGGTAACCTCGTTATAGATGGATAATGGTCGTTTTTCTTCATTAAAGAGTTATACTGTTCCCATAATTTGGATGGTGTTCGTTGCCCAGATTTGAATAAGCCTACTAGCTCAATTGTTACCGGTATCACTTAAGATATGCAGTGGCATGTGTTTTTTGACATCCTGTGAGCCGATTGGATTGAGTAGGAAAGTGGGAGGAGTGTACATGTTATGCCATCATATCTAAAAATGATCTTGCAAGAGTGTAAGAAAAAAATCTGTCAAATGTTGAGTTAAATGAAGAAATATACGTCAACTTAACCCCTTAGCGTAGTCACGTGCAGTGACAACAAATATTGCTCCAAAATACTCAGCAGTACCCTTAAAACGCAGGGGACAGAAAAAAAAATAACTTCTCAGCTGTGGATAGATGTACAGGTTTTTGTTGTATTAGTAAATCCAATCTGTGGTATTCATTCAGCATAATGCATTTTTTAATCGTGGAGATATATTTTTATGTGGCATGTCAATGAACATGATTAAGTGGGCTTGTTTAGGTAATTAGTTATATTAACCACTCATTGAGTAAAATATAGAAGACAAAAAGTAGATGCCTTTAAGGACAAGAGAGCGTGGTTTTACCGTCAAATGGACGTGGTCAAGCTATTGAAGACTGAAGAATATGATATTGCTGAGAAAAATGTGTGTTTAGGCTGTTAAAATACAAAAAGACATGTCTGTAATGTCAAAGACGAAGAAATGTGTTTCTTGAAAGAGATCAGCCAGATATTTTTTTACTCTGGCGCCGCCATTATGCAAGATTTTGTTGTCTTTTGGCAGTTAATGGCGCCACTCAAATGTGCCCTTTCGTTTAATACAAAGAGCTTTTCTACTCTTCTTCCCCTCTTTTGTTTTGTTGTAAATAATTTGGTAGCAGAAAACTTGCTCTCACTCTCTTCTTCTAATCACCAAAGAATCTCTTTTTCTCATGGGAGTGGATTGCACGGGTATTGGTACATCTCGCATCATTATTATCTTTGGTCCCATACAAAGTGATAAAAAACCCACAGTAATATCATTCGCATATCTTAATTTTCAGAGTAAGGTTCCAATTTTATGTGCTTTAACTTCCATACCAACATTACCCATGCCTGCAGTCTGCCCGTCAAGGGGAGTCATGCCCAGCCTCAGCTGTCACTCGATCCTCCTCCGGTGGTTCTGTACTTATGGGCCAAGGTCTCCTAGACATCACAAAGCCTTTCAAAGAGCCCTCACCGTCCCCTGAGCAGCCCAGCGGTGAGAATACGTCAGCCCCAACGCCGAGCCACGCTGAGAAGAGAAAGTCCGCCAAAGAAGGGGTGGAGCATCATGTGGAAGTCACAATAGTCCCCGCCCCCATGGAGGTATCCGAGGAGACGTTGAATGAAGTTGGCCTGAGGATCACCCCGGAAAATGGTCACGTGGCTCCATTGCAGGTGGGGACCCCCAGAGGGGAAAGAGCTGTTGAGAGTTTTGTGGGATCAAGTGGACAACCAATGCCGCCTTCATCTTCCAAAACAGACGATCAAAGACCTGCGCCAGTTGTGCTGTTCATGATGCCCGAAAAAAGCCAAGAACAGCAGCTGCAGGTACAAGAGCCACAGCAAGCGGAGTCTGACGGGTCAGTACACGTCCAAGCTTTGATCCCACCTGGGCTGGCTAACATCACTTCCGGTGGTCATGACACTACTTCTGTGTTAGAGGTCAAGGTCATTCCCCAGAGGGAAGCGGAGGCTTTGGAAGAGAAGGAGAAAGAACGAGAGCCGACGTCGTCTTCATTTGTATCTCGGGGAGAAAGTTCGTTCGTGCCAGACGGGGCTCCAGCGGGAGACAGAAACTCAGGTCCGCCCATCCTACAGTTCCAGGCCAGTTCCCCAAGAGGCGAGACTTTCTCTAGTCCACGGATAACAAGGGAGGCAACCGCGCCGCCCAGGCGGAGCGTATCAGAGTTATCTGCCCCGGTGTTTGCTCGTCTTGACCTTCTGGCGATGATGAAAGGTCGTGCAAGGTCAGCAGTAGTACAGAAATACACAGGAAAAGCCGCACCTTCTCCTCTAGCGGCTAAGAAACAAGATCAGCTGATTGGTTTGCAAAGGGAAGGAACCGAGGTCTCTGTAATGTCCGAAGGAGTTGCTCCCCTTACCGTAAGAACACCTGTGGGGCTTGACGGGATTGATATTGACGTCACGACGCCTAGAAATATTGCCAAGGTGCATATGGCAGTCTCAAATAACACAGATGCAGTTCCGTGTGTTGAACAGTTTTGATGAAAGCACACAGTGGTTTTGCAACTGTTGCACATTTCACTGTCTTACGTGGCACATTTTCAGGGATTTTTCCACCTTCACCCCCTACCTCTTTTCCCGCACATCTTGCTGTCCAATGAAGGGTACCATTTTTTTTCTCGGTTTTTTTTGTTTTGTTTGTTTCGTCTTTATATGATCTCACGAGTGACATGTGACTTGTTACCGTACCTATCGAGTATAGTCAAACTAGTATTCTCAGAACTATGACCTACAGCACAAACAAACGTATCATTCATAGTGGGCACTTTTTAGCACTGGTGCATGCTCTAAAACGGCTGGCCTTATACTTTTTGAGATGCATGCTGTGATGATGAAGTGAATCAGTGTAATCACTTTGAAACATTTTGTTAACTTTCCATTGCTTCAGTTCACTTCAACAATTCAATTTGTCCATTCAATGTGTTAAGATATAATAGTGAGATATATTGATAAATTTTTTTAATGTGGTCGTGCACTTAATGCACTTGGTACGGGATTTGATGTATCGTAAAGTTCCTACGCATTATTTAAAAAATATCAGTCTTTATCTCAAAGCTTCATCCGTCACAGCTGCCATGCGGTTTGACTTCAATGGGACTCTCTCGGACTCATGTTTTATTCTTTTATCTTTTTTGAGCATTCACTGTTTGCATGCCGTACGAATTAAGTGCTACATAAATAAATAAACAATTAACCCTCATGATTTTCTTTTCTATTTTTGTTAAATATTTTAATTATTTTAACAGAATTTGGTAGACTTACGAAAGAGAGATGTAACGAAAGGTAAAGGCACAATAAATAAGGGAGGACTATTTAAAAGTGTCTAGGCATTACTAAACAATGCCTGATTTTTTTCTCATAAATTTTCCAAATGATGTTATTCTGACAGAAAAAAGAGCCTATGAGATTGCCTCTTGTGACCTGTGATAGTCTGGTTATTATAATAATACTAAGATTTTATTATAATATTTTGTATAGTTTCAGTATTTTGAGAACTTTATTACTTTCGTATTTGAACAGTCTGAAACTGTTACATTAAACCAAGTTTCGTTTTTTCCCCTTCTTTCCATTTTTCCCTTGCTCCAAACATGAAATTACAAAAAAAAAAAAAAATAACTTCTTACACAACTATATACACCCGTTACATACACGATGGATGGATCCCTCTTTTTCTGTACCTCCCTTCTTCTCTTTCAATCTTTCTCCCTCTTCCTGTCTTTCTCTCTCCATTTCTATACCTCATTGTCCACCCTCTGAATCTTTGTCTCTTTTTCATGCCTTTGTATATCTGGTTTTTTCCCTCTGCGATTCGTGTGTCTTTCTCTGTCTCTGTTTTTCTTTCTTTTAATCTCCCCCATCTCTTTCATCTTTTATTTCAAATACACTCTGTTCCTTCGTATGTCCCGAACTTGCCCGAATCCTATACCTCCATGTTTCGTTTCGTCATTTCTCTTTCCTCCTTGCTTCACTCTTCCCAAACACCTCCTTATCCGTGACCTCCAAATCTTCGTCAAATAATGTCTCATACATAACTCACATACCTACACACTCACAAACACACAATAACACACGCATGTCACAGGTCCAGGAGATGAACGCACGTAACGGTACTTCAACATCCGCTTCCGTTCCCGCCATGGAACCGGAAGCCGCCCCTGCTGCTGAAGTTGCCGCCCCTGACGCAGTCGTCTCTGAAGAGGCAGATGACGCTGCACCTGCGCCTGCGCATGCGCCAGAAGTCTCAGTAGACGTGAAAAAGGCAGCGTCTCCTGTGCCATTAGAGAAACTGTCTTCAGAGGTAGGTGTCTTCTCCAAAAGAAAGCTAGCACCTTTATAGTTACTATTGGGAAGTTTCTAGCTTGCAGTACAGGTGTTTTTGAGCTACCCCTATCTCACCTAGTATGGCATGGTTTCTCTTTGTACTCAAAGCATGCAGATTCGTCTCTTAAGAATCTGTGATTTTTTACCTTCATCTGAATTATTTTTGTGTTGATCAGATTTATCAATGTGGTTTTTCATCCATGCCCTGTCTTGTGATTTTTTAATAAGTTTTTGTGGAACACGTAAAGATGACCACAAGTTAAAGCCGAATCATATTGATGTTGGAAAGTTCAGCAAGCAAACCTCTTTGTAATCTCTCTCTCTCTCTCTCTCTCTCTCTCTCTCTCTCTCTCTCTCTCTCTCTCTCTCTCTCTCTCTCTCTCTCTATCTCTCTCAAGTCGGCCATTTATTAACACAAGGCACATTTTTTCTCTCTACTTTTCATATGGCCTATAGATTTATTATCAGCACTAAACTTTTTGTATTTTTTCTTCGCACTTTTTAAATAAATGCACTAAACGAACGAGAAAATTTTCGCCTTCTTAAAACATATTACTATTATTGTTATTGGTTTTACCATCGTCTTCTATATGCTAGGTATCGTTTATGACGCTGCTTTAAACGCTTTTTCTTCTTTTTTAAAATAAAAGTTTTATGTAATCGAGCGCACTGCCTCTAATATTTTAGATTGCACATCTTGTATTTCTTTTTTTCCCTCTAGTTAACCGAAAGTGCACAAGGAGCGGGATATTTTACTATCGTTTTTTGTACTTAGTTCATTCCTTTTACGTTGTCAATTTTAAATGATTTCACCCTCTTTTTTGCGATGAAGACTATATAATGGTCGCATAGCGTAATATCTGATGTTATCATAATTTTCCAAAATAGTTTACTTATTGTTTCACGTTTATTTACTTTGCAAACTTAAAATTTCAACCGAAAGGCTACTTAGAAAGCTGGGATAGTTTTGGCTGCATTTATGATAACAGAATCAATTTGGTTCATGTTATATAGTGATTTATTACATTTCTTTAAATAGCTGTCTTAATTTTCAACAATAAAAATCTCGCATAGGCCAAAACTCGCCCAACAACTGTGGTGGCCCAAACCACCATGCTAAGGTTATCGGCTCAAGACCACGCCCTTTCACGCTCTGGCACGCCCTTCGCTCTGAAGATAACCAATCGTAACACGGGGGAGGTGCATGTTTTGACAGACGTTATCCAAGGAACCGTGGCGCCATACACCACACCCGAACCTCAGCATTTAGGAGACCACAGTGAAAGTAAAGAGGTCCAGTCTGATGGGAATACAGCTTCTACGTTCCTTAACCCTGAAGGACGTCTGGTTGTAACGGAACCAATCAGTGTTAGACAGGCGGCTCAACAAGGGTTAATTGCTGTAGAAATTCTAGGCGACCCGGCGACCAACAACTTATCCGGATCTAGAGCCGCATCCGGCACGGATAGAGCGAGAATCGGTTCAGCAACCGAAGCTGGCACGGTTACTTTCGGTTCTACTACGACTCCGCGGAGATCTCCGATAGAAACACCCACCAGGCAAGTTTCGTTTGGGGCATCTCTTGGCGGCCTGGGCATGGAAGCTGCCCCGACTCTGTCTCCAAGATCTTCCACTTTGTCCAGCTCGAAGTTTATTCCGCGAAGGAGCAAATCTAGCACTGACCTTCACCATTTGTCTGTAGTCATGGAAGGCGGGTCACCTCCAAAGGAAGACGCCGGTCTTCAACTAGTCGGAGCTCAGGAGAATGCTCTAGAGATGCTGAAAACGATGATGTCCGCGGAAGAGCAGAACCTCAAACCGAAGCAGATCCAAGCTCTCGAGTCGATGCGCGCTGCGGTGAAATCCTCTTTGAGGCTGAAGAGATCGGTTAGTAGCAGTGAAGAGAAGAAACTGATTCAGGAGAATGTTGGGATGGATGATAGATCAAAAGAAATTCTTTCTCCTGTATCATCCCGCTCCACGCCAAGCTCTGCAGGAAAAGGGAAACGCGAAAAGACGAGCGGGGTACCTCTACCGGAAGAAGAACTTGTCGCCCGTACTCTCACAGTTACTGCCCTTGCCTGCCAGATGGCGCACGAAGCGTTCCGACTCGGCGTGAGACCAGACAGTATCTTCCGCACGTTTAGTCACATGACCCCGGCAGCCATGTTGGATATGGTGGACCTTTTGCCCACCGGGAAAGCGACATCCGGTGGAGCAGTAGCGACCGGTGCACACCCTATCGGCCGTAACGCAAGAGACACGGCGTCTGCCCGAGCGAGGCGGGAAGGGCTCGTGACAAGGGAGACAACTCTTGCTTCTGTAGTCAGTTATCTGATGCACCGCCAAGAATGGTTATTGGCCTTTCACGAGATGTGTTTCTGTGTGGTTTGCACTATCTCTGAACACATCTCTTAAGTAATGAACACACACACAGAGTTATGCCTGTCACGTTTTTTTTTTGTATTTCATCTCCTACATGATTGAAAAAAGGTAGGGAGATGTTGACCATGTGAAGGTTTTGAACTTTTGTCCCTTTCTTTTTTTTTGTACAATACTATGACCATTCAATTGATGATTTTTTCCAATTTTGTGTAAAGTATAATAGGTATGAAGTAGATAGCACAAATAATGAAGGTTTCTGGTTATTTTGCAGAAGAGCATACTTTTAAAGGTGTTTGGTTTTCTCCACCCGTAAATGAAAAGTAAGAGGAGTTTTTTTTTTCAGGATATGTATGCTTGAATTTGAAATTCTGAAAGACAAAAAAATCGCATTTTCAAATAAATAAAAAATTGTGCTACTCATAAAAGGAAACTGATAATTATTATGGAAAAAAAGAAAATGAAAAGATGGATATCTTGGAATTCTATATTCTATACTATGGAGAGAAGATCTTTCTAAGTGCTCACCATAAAGCTCTGTAGTTAGGAACAAAAAGCACCTATAAGTAGACTGCTTTGCGGCAATTTGCAAAGACTCA
>JAWDGP010007487.1:50000-59733 GCA_033675545.1 Elysia crispata | reverse complement strand
CTTTATCGTTGCGCTAGATCTACATGTTACAGATAACTCTCTTTATCGTTGCGCTAGATCTGCATGCTACAGATAACTCTCTTATCGTTGCGATAGATCTACATGTTACAGATAACTCTCTTATCGTTGCGCTAGATCTGCATGTTACAGATAACTCTCTTATCGTTGCGCTAGATCTGCATGTTACAGATAACTCTCTTATCGTTGCGCTAGATCTACATGTTACAGATAAATCTCTTATCGTTGCGCTAAAACTGCATGTTACAGATAACCCTCTTATCGTTGCGCTAAAACTGCATATTACAGATAACCCTCTTATCGTTGCGCTAGATCTGCATCTTACAGATAACTCTCTTATCGTTGCGCTAGATCTGCATGTTACAGATAACTCTCTTATCGTTGTGCTAGATCTGCATGTTACAGTTAACTCTCTTATCGTTGTGCTAGATCACCATGTTACAGATAACCCTCTTATCGTTGCGCTAGATCTGCATGTTACAGATAACTCTCTTATCGTTGCGCTAGATCTGCATGTTACAGATAACCCTCTTATCGTTGCGCTAGATCTGCATGCTACAGATAATCCTCTTATCTTTGCGCTAGATCTACATGCTACAGATAATCCTCTTATCGTTGTGCTAGATCTACATGTTACAGGTACCTCTCTTATCGTTGCGCTAGATCTGCATGTTACAGATAACTCTCTTATCGTTGCTCTAGGTCTACATGTTACAGATAATCCTCTTATCGTTGCGCTAGATCTGCATGTTACAGATAACTCTCTTATCGTTGCGCTAGATCTGCATGTTACAGATAACTCTCTTATCGTTGCGCTAGATCTGCATGTTACAGATAACTCTCTTATCGTTGCGCTAGATCTGCATGTTACAGATAACTCTCTTATCGTTGCGCTAAATCTGCATGTTACAGATAACCCTCTTATCGTTGCGCTAGGTCTACATGTTACAGATAACTCTCTTATCGTTGCGCTAAATCTGCATGCTACAGATAACTCTCTTATCGTTGCGCTAGATCTGCATGTTACAGATAACTCTCTTATCGTTGCGCTAGATCTGCATGTTACAGATAACTCTCTTATCGTTGCGCTAGATCTGCATGTTACAGATAACTCTCTTATCGTTGCGCTAGGTCTGCATGTTACAGATAACTCTCTTATCGTTGCGCTAGGTCTGCATGTTACAGATAACTCTCTTATCGTTGCGCTAGATCTGCATGTTACAGATAACTCTCTTATCGTTGCTCTAGGTCTACATGTTACAGATAACTCTCTTATCGTTGCGCTAGATCTGCATGTTACAGATAACTCTCTTATCGTTGCGCTAGATCTGCATGTTACAGATAACCCTCTTATCGTTGCGCTAGGTCTGCATGTTACAGATAACCCTCTTATCGTTGCGCTAGATCTGCATGTAACAGATAACTCTCTTATCGTTGCGCTAAAACTGCATGTTACAGATACCTCTCTTATCGTTGCGCTAGATCTACATGTTACAGATAACCCTCTTATCGTTGCGCTAGATCTACATGTTACAGATAACCCTCTTATCGTTGCGCTAGATCTGCATGTTACAGATAACCCTCTTATCGTTGCGCTAGATCTGCATGTTACAGATAACTCTCTTATCGTTGCGCTAGATCTACATGTTACAGATAACCCTCTTAGCGTTGCGCTAAATCTGCATGATACAGATAACTCTCTTATCGTTGCGCTAGATCTGCATGTTACAGATAACCCTCTTATCGTTGCACTAGATCTACATGTTACAGATAACCCTCTTATCGTTGCGCTAGATCTGCATGTTACAGATAACCCTCTTATCGTTGCACTAGATCTACATGTTACAGATAACCCTCTTATCGTTGCGCTAGATCTACATGTTACAGATACCTCTCTTATCGTTGCGCTAGATCTACATGTTACAGATAACCCTCTTATCGTTGCGCTAGATTTATATGTTACAGATAACCCTCTTATCGTTTCGCTAGATCTACATGTTACAGATACCTCTCCTATCGTTGCGCTAGATCTGCATGTTACAGATAACCCTCTTATCGTTGCGCTAGATCTGCAAAATTATTACAGATAACTCTCTTATCGTTGCGCTAGGTCTGCATGTAACAGATAACCCTCTTATCGTTGCGCTAGATCTGCATGTAACAGATAATCCTCTTATCGTTGCGCTAGATCTGCATGTAACAGATAATCCTCTTATCGTTGCGCTAGATCTGCATGTAACAGATAACCCTCTTATCTTTGCGCTAGATCTGCAAAATTATTACAGATAACTCTCTTATCGTTGCGCCAGATCTGCAAATTACAGATTACCCTCTTATCGTTGCGCTAGATCTGCATGTAACAGATAACCCTCTTATCGTTGCGCTAGGTCTGCATGTAACAGATAACCCTCTTATCGTTGCGCTAGGTCTACATGTTACAGATAACTCTCTTATCGTTGCGTTTTATTAGATCCTGACGCGTCATACAGCCTTACGCTCCAAACACGTAAACAAAATAAGGTTTCTTCCAGATTATACAACTTAACAATTCAGATGCGTGATCAGTTTGTGGTCCCCAAACCATAATTATACAGCATTTTTTTCCTACACCATAAATGCGACAAGACAGGCCTACACCATATGCAGCACTACAGTCCTACACCACGGCATTACAGGCATTTGTCACATAGAGCATTGCAGTCCTACACGATATACAGCATTACAGTCCTACACCACGGCATAACAGGCCTTTGTCACATAGAGCATTGCAGTCCTACACGATATACAGCATTACAGTCCTACACCACGGCATAACAGGCCATTGTCACATAGAGCATTACAGTCCTACACCACGGCATTACAGGCCTTTGTCACATAGAGCATTGCAGTCCTACACGATATACAGCATTACAGTCCTACACCACGGCATTACAGGCCTTTGTCACATAGAGCATTGCAGTCCTACACGATATACAGCATTACAGTCCTACACCACGGCATTACAGGCCTTTGTCACATAGAGCATTGCAGTCCTACACGATATACAGCATTACAGTCCTACACCACGGCATTACAGGCCATTGTCACATAGAGCATGACATTCATATACGATATACAGCATTAGGGCCTTGCACCATCTACAGCATTAAAGTCCTGTACCATCTACAGCATTACAGTCCTACACCATCATTGTATAGCTTGTAGGCATATACCAAACGCAGCATTACACTAAATAATACATATAACGCATTTATAGGTCATATCATTCTTACACATAATACAATATCATTCCTGCACAATTGAAGCATAATTATCACCAGAAAACATAGATCTTACGCTTCAGAACCATAAATCGATCAATGAAATATGGCGTCCAAATGATGCTGTTTATGTACGTCAGTGAAGGATACACTGTGAACTTTTAGGTCAGATTTAAAGAAAAATTATAATCATTATTTATTCTATACTACCATTGCCTCTACTGAATTGATTAAGTCGAGCAACCCTTCCCCCCCCTCCCCCCCCCCTCCCCCTCTTTTTTTTTAAATCCAAATCGAGATCAATATTTTCCATTTGGACTGAGATGTCATTGGACAAGTCCGATTATTGAAATTTTAAATTTTTTTAGTCCTTTTCCTAAAATAAAATAATCTTTTTGAAATAAAAAAAAACACCCCATATTATTCTACTTTTCTATCGAAGTTTATGTGATAAAATCTAGTTCTTTTCTCATCCCTTTCCTACGTATTATTTTAACGGAGGCATAAATTGTGTATTGCAGTGTTTAAAAAAAAAAAACCAGAATAGATACGTACCTACGCATTATACACGTGGAATCCTTTAGAAATAGTTTCTGAAAAAAAAAAATAAAGTTTGTCGCAATTTGTAAATCTTTCGATTTCTCAGCTCTAACTGACGCAAACTCCAAGGGCTTGGCTGAGGAAGGAAGGACAGACACATACACATAAACATACAAACACAGACACACACAGAGGAAATTACATGCTTTGTCTCTCATGCATGTTCCTCACTGTCGCAAGAAAAGGATCCATGGGGAGATAATTACACGTCCCGCCACTTACGGCTCAGCAGCCTCCCTTGACGCTAATTATAGGTTCGGGAATCCCCACAATGATCACGGCGGCGGGAGCAGCCGAGCAGACGTGAAAGGTTATTTTGAATTTAGCGTTTGAGGGGAAATGTAGGTCAAAATAGATTATGCTTACAGATTTTGTCTAAAGGGATTTTGAAATAACGTTACTGTTTGAAATCTAGGTCTACATTCTTCTATCGGTTATATGCGCTGCTTGGAGAGCACAAAAGACAGAAGATAAATCTATCACTTACTGTCAGTTTTCGTGTGAAAATCTCTCAATCAAAAAATGACTTTAAAAAAATTGTTTTGTTATGTCTTTTTTTTTTTTTTTTGCTTTCTTTCTTTTTATCTTCTTCTATCCATTTCTATCCAGTGACCCGCTCAAAAAGCAATTTAAGCTTCCACGAAATGTGTCGCTTCAACAAAAAGCTAAGCAGCCAAGACTCAGGCGTGACACCTATGGGGAAGGTTATGTCGTGAATTATACCACCTTCGGCGCTAGGTTGGGACTCTCACCTTATCAACCCTGCCAGGCCTCACGTGTATTTCCTGGCGAGTAGTGATCTTGTATCTGTAACGTTTATTTTCGTCTGTGCTGCGGTAGAGGCATTCAAAGCCAGAGGGATAATCGATGTGGCTCAAAGTGGTTTTATTTTGTAGAAGAGCTCACCATAGCAATCTGGTTCCCTCAAATTGTGAAGGCAAGACCAGGGCAAAGCACATGTAAATTTCTTGTCGTTTATAGTACTTTTGCCCAAATTTCTTTTTGTTCTTTTCTATTATTTCTTTTTTTCTTTACCTTTTTATATGTATGCATTTGTCCAGGGCCATTCATTTAATTTAATTTAATTTTATTAATTGTTTAAAAGTCGATGTGAATAATTTTTACATTAAAGATGTGTTTCCTGTGGAAATTACGTCATTGCAGTGCAATATTATCATTTTTCTGTGTACTCGTGACATCAGAGAGTTTTCCCTTTATTTTATTCAATTTAAATTAGTGTGTTTAATATTAAAAGTAACATCACCACTTGTCTTGAAAATCTTTTTTTTTTTTTTAATGTTTTTGTTGGCATGTGAATACACCAAGCCTGTTTCTCCGAAATTGGATGTTGAGATAGACTTAAAGGGAGATAAATAGCAAAGACATACTGCTTTAAGGTATTTTGTTATTGTTTGCGATGGAGATTCTGCAGGTGGATTGAAGATTACGATTTAGCTAAACTAGATTTACCTGGATTGATAAAGTATGGACCAATGGTGGGATTTGCAAATCAATCGTTAAGTTTCTCACACCTGATCGGACAGAGGGAAGAGAAAGGAAGGGGGGGGGGGGGAAGAGATAGATAGATAGATAGAGAGACACACACACACACACACAGAGAAGTATGAGGAGAAGAAGAGGAGGTGTGGATGGAGGGTTTAAGAAGAGAGAGGGTTAGGGAGTGGAGGAAGAAAGCAATTTTTAATAAAAAAAAAATGAAAGGCTAAATGAAGATTCCTTGAGAAATTGAGTATTGAATATGAAGTGTGCGAGGGGAAAGAGGGAGGCAGAAAGGAGGAATGGGAAAGAGGAGAGAAAGAGAGAGATATGGCAAGAGAGGGAGAGGGATAAAAGAATCATGAAATCTATAGAGTTAGAAAGAAAGAATTAGAAAGTGACAGAGACATACAAATAAAACATGCAGTAGGGGTATTTATAGAGAGTAGAAAATCATAATTCACCAGATAATAGTTTTTGATACCCCAGAGCCGGTCTATAAGACAGCGTCTAACTTAGGCGACCTTAAAGATATTGCAGACCGTGCCAAACTCTCTCATCTTAGCCACGCATGGCAGGGAGATATGTTTCTGATCCGTAGAAACCGGGTGAGATTAGAGCAACTAGATCTCCCCTACTTTCCTTCCCCCCCCCCTCTATCTCTCTCTCTCTATCTATCTATCTCTCTCTCCAACCCCCCCCCCTCCCTCTCTAAGTCGGCCACTGGCTAAATGGCATGAAATCGAATTTTCCTTGCATGAAGAGCGTCCTCATTCCCAAAAGCTTACAGCTTGCAAGACCTGGTATATCCAACCACCCTCTGCATCCCTGATCAGACTGATTTGTTAAGCCTGGGGATCAAAGGCGGGAATTTAAAAGAAAAAAAAATTACACGAATCCAGGTCTAGGCTGACTTGATCTAGATCTAATCCTTTGAGTGTGTTTCTCTTCGTCTCCTAAGTTTTCCCGTGATGCTGATAGGAAAGATCGTAACTCCAGTTCTGTCGAACTGCATCCTATCACGTGAGATTGACTCCCATTAACAGCAGACAGGGCGGATGAAAATGGTAAATAAAGAAACAGCAAGAAAAATTCGCTCATAAAATATTAATGCAGCTAGAATAATCGTCTACGGCAAAGTCTTACATGCCCGGGCGGGATCGATATTTCTGACAAGTAGATGGTCTTCCCGGCATGCATCATCTTTGAATCCGGAAGGCGCCATCTTGAAATTGGTGTTCTGTTCAGTGTCATTGATCAAGGTCGGTACCAACATTCTCAAATCTTTGATGATTAGCGCAGAAAGTGAATCTTGGGTTTGTTACATCTTCGTCAGGTATATGCCTTTCCCGGCATGCATTATTTTTTTTTTATTTCGGAAGCACGAAGATGCCCAGTTGAAATTGGTATTCTGTTCAACGTCATCCATCAAGGTCGGTCTCATTCATGAAGACTTTGACCTTTTCCCTAGAAAGAAGATTTTTGGTCTGTTACATATCTGTCATGTATATTCCCTTCCCGGCATGCATGACCGACGATTCCGAAAGAATTCTTGAAATTGGTGTTCTATGGAGTGTCCTTCATCAAGGTCAGGTACACCTCAGAGTATTTGCAAAAGACTTTGACCCTTTTCTCCCGAAAGAGGATCTGCGGTTAGCCCTATGTTTCGAATGTCTATCAGAGAGATCTATTTATAGCGAGGCAGCGACTTTCCTTCTAGCCAGGGCTAAACCCGGTTGGATGGGATCCGACCCCGTTATACATGATCCAGAGAGAGATCGAACCCGAACCTCCTTGCTGTCAGTCCAATGTCCTACCGACTGAACAGTGTTGACATTGGCTCTAAAAGTCATGTCCTGAGGTCGACAGTGCGAATTCTGCATGCACAAGCTACACCAGAATTTGTTTCCGGCCTGGTCATCATCTATTATTATTATTATTATTATTATTATTATTATTATTATTATTATTATTATTATTATTATTATTATTACTATCATCATTATTATTTTTATTATTATTATTAATATTAATATTATTATTGTTACTATTATTATTATTATTATTATTATTATTATTATTATTATTATCATTATTGTTTTTGTTGTTGTTGTTGTTGTTGTTGTTTCTTCTTCTTCTTCTTCTTCTTCTTCTTCTTCTTCTTCTTCTTCTTCTTCTTCTTCTTCTTCTTTCATGTATTCTTGGGATTCCTCTTTTCTGCACTCATTGCAAGGGATGTAGACCTGGGTTAGATCTGCGGACAAGTAAAAATAATGAGCTAGTTTTGTAAAATACAATTCTATTTAAAGATCCTTTACAACATTTATTTATTACATAGCTTAAAAGAAATGGGCAGCTATGAATTCCCGAAAGAAAGGGGTGTACTTGTAGGCACTTGTGTGGATCCTTACCCTTGTAATAAGCGTTTAAAAGGGTCTTATTAAAAAGATTAATTAAAGTAAGGCACAAGTAAACTTTGTGGTTAAGAGTTTCCGAAACTTATAGCAAATGAAAGTGATGATGTCACTTCCCAACAATAATAAGCTACTGGTTCTATACAATCTATAGATCAACGCCTAACAGTGTCGATAGTATTAAATTAATGAAGGGCGTAGAAAAATATTTCACGTAATGAGAGGTATGTGTTGTGAGTATATCATTCCTGAAGTAACTTTTAAGGCAAATAATGTAACGAGTTCTCAAATAGTTCCGAACTGCTGATGACATCCCTGTTCTGTTTGATGTATGCAAAATGGCCTCTGACCTCGCGTGTTCCTTCTTTTACATTCCTGATTTAACCTTAACTTTGCCGATGTAAAACTAATCCATACGGCTTCTATATTTTTTCTTATTTTCCCCACAAACCCCCACTGATTCGGTAGTTTACAAAAAAATGATTTTTTAACAGTTATTAAAACTACATTGTGTGAGCTGCAGGGAATCCTCAAGGCATTGAAGTTTTCGTTCTTTTCATCCTTTTCCCGTCATCCCTAGATCCAGTCGTGCTAGAGGACATTAGGCTATTTTGATCAATGTGTGTTTTTTGCGTGCGAAGTTGAAGGCAGAAGGGAGGGAAAGATGAGTAGAGTGGGGAAGGGGGAGGGGAGGTGGGCTATGAGGAGAGCAATGTCCTAAAGGTTCCAAGTAAATGACTGCGCGCGAGCGGTGTCAGCGACGAAGACAAAGCGGAGAGAAAGGTGGAAGAGAAGGGGAGTGGGGCGAGGAACTTTTAGCGTTGTCGGCACAAAGATGGCTGAGATGCAGAGAGAGAGAGAGAGAGAGAGAGAGAGAGAGAGATGTGCCAGCTAGTAGCAGCAGACGTAAGGCCCAGCTAGCATGCGCAAGACAGCTTTTACCAGAATTCTAGGCTAGATTCTAGCCTCACTTCTAGATCCGTGTCTCGCTTCTGCTTCATTGTTTATGCTGCCAAGGAATCAGATTTTTTGTAAGCAGGAATCGGAGTTTGAAAAATCTGATAGGCAGACAACAGTCACTGACACTTCTGCTTTCTTAGTTGTGTGTTTGTCATTCCATTTCCCCACCTGCTACCGACGGAATTGGGGAATTTTCCTCGAGGAACCTGGTTAGTCTGTTTTAAGATTAGATAAGGCGTAGATCAACTCTGTTTTATTATTATTATTATTATTATTATTATTATTATTATTATTATTATTATTATTATTATTATTATTATTATTATTATTATTATTATTATTATTATTTCAGTGTAGATCCGTTCTAGATCTAGATCTAGATTAAATCTAGATCCAGACTTTATTAAAGATTCAAGATATGAGATAATCATTATAGATCTTGATGTAGATGAGATTAGATTTTCTTCTTTAAGACATCAATAAAATTGATCTAGATCTAGTCTAGACCTAGAGTCTAGATTAGTATTAAGATGTTAATTAAACTGCAGATCAAAATATTTATAGGATTTGAACTAATCGAGGTTTAGAAATGTAGATCTAATCTAGATTAGTACCGATTCGAAAATTTAAATTACAAGAGTGATATAAGACAAAAACTAAGGAATCCCAAAATGAACTGCAGATAGGCTAATTTCTTAAAGATTTTGATTTAAACTTGATCGAGTTTATATTTAGATCTCGAGCTGACTAATTAAGGTGTTGTCTGGACTTGATTCCCGACCTAACAGATCATGTTAAAAGACAGCATGAAATCAATAAATATGTGACATAGATTATATTAAACTGCTTGAGAGAGGACATAGACATTTCCTCTATACCAAGAAAAATCTTAATGAATTGTTGTAAATTCTAGACCAACATCTGTGGAAAGTTGCATCTTTCTGGACAAAATTATGGATTAAAGAACAAAACTTTACAGTTGGC
>JAWDGP010007487.1:40000-42500 GCA_033675545.1 Elysia crispata | reverse complement strand
GACAGAGAGAGATGATATTGAGATTGGGAGAGAAAGTATGTGAGAATGTGGAGAACAGAGAACTGACAGAAAAAAAGAGTGAGAGAGATGATAGGGAGATTGGGAGAGAAAGAATGACTGTGAGAATGTGGAGAACAGAGAATTGGCAGATATATATATATATATTATATGGAGACTTGGGGAAAGGAATGAGAGAGAGAGAGAGAGAGAGAGAGAGAGAGAGAGAGATAGATAGATAGAGAGAGAGAGAGAGAGAGAGAGAGAGAGAGAGAGAGAGATTGACAGACAGATGGCTAACAACAGACAAAGAATAAGAAATCTGTCGCATTGAGAAAACGAACGCTATAATAAATGTAAACATTTTCGACTTCACGCACTTCACTTTTCGGAAAATACACTATTTTTGTCTGAACTGCATTGATTGATATCTGGGCAGCATTGATGGACGCTTCAGCCTGGTGCCTCTCATGGTGGGCTGGGCTTTGATTGTACAATAGCTCAGTCACCAGATTGTCCAATCAGTTATTTTTTAATTTGATCTACACAGCAGATGTTTTTCTGGTTTCGTTTAAAAATTCCACCATTAAATTTTGTTTTCTATGTTTCATTTTTTTCTCTCTGTTTCGCTGTTTTCTCTGTCTCTGTCACTCTCTGTTTCGCTGTTTTTTTTTTTCTCTGGAAACACATTCAAATTGAACCGCGTTTTCTCTTTCTCCATCTATCTTTCGTCCATCTATCCTTCTATCTCGTATATATGTTTATCTGACCATCTGCATCTCTCGGCAAATGTTACCTCAAAGAGTGACCTGAGAGGAGAACGCTAGGAACATAGCAGAGTAGCTTCCAGTGCTAGCGGACACTGCTGTCGCAGCAGCAGCAGCAGCAACAGCAGGGAGAATGCGCGGTGTGGTGGTGAAAATCAATACAGCAACAATCCCTCAGCTGAGGGCGTCGAGAAAAGTTGCGAGGCGAGCTTGATGCTAGGCGGGATTCCACGTTTCATTTTCTCGTGGAGGAGACTGACTTGGAGGACGTTGAAAACAACTAGATTTCTTTGTTGGAGCTATAAATTTTAAGTTGCAATTCGTATTGCAAATTGCCTGCCTTTGACTAACGTTATTCAGATATAGGGGATGGATGAGTGGCGGGATGGATGAGTGGCGGGATGGATAGGGAGCATGTCAGTAGTTGTACAAGGATCAGTCTGATGGGAGTTCGATTCTGGACTCTCCTGGCTTCTCGAATTTCATTGTAGAGTCGATGGTATGGTCTTGAAGGAGCGGTAAGAGGGGGGGGGGGGGGGGTGGGGGGGAGAGAGAGAGAGAGAGGGAGGGAGGGGGGGGGGGGCGGCCGCTTAAGATCAGATCCACGGACGTCTTGTCCCGGCGGTAGGGTGAATGAGAGGGAGAGAAAGATGGAGAGGGAGAGAAAGAAGGAGGAGGAGAGACAGAGAAATCTGCCCTCTTGTTGTTGTCTGTGCATGTCAAGCTAAATTTGATATGTAAATACATGTATATTTAAACGTTCCATCCTCTACCCTGGACAGAGCTGTGTGTCCTTCTTGCCTCGGCTAAGTGTGGTGTCTTACCTACTAACCCTTACCCCGTCAGCTGGTGCTGCATGACACTTTATCACAAAGTCACAGATCTATCATCGTAATTGTTCAACTGGCCACCCAGCCATGTAAATTATAATTATATTTCTCTTCCTACCTACATGTCTGTGTCTGTATCTTTGCCTCTTCTCTCGTGTATCTTTGTGTGTATTCGTTGTTTTCTCTGTCTAACTCTATCGATCTTAATCTATTTTACGACTTATTTACCTTATTTCTTTCTTACTGATTTACTTTCTAGCCACCTAACTATCCGTCTATCTATATCAGTCTGTCCGCTGTGTGTCTGTGAATCCACCATCTGCTTAGCTGTCTATATACC
This sequence comes from Elysia crispata, assembly GCA_033675545.1. Taxonomy (NCBI): domain Eukaryota; kingdom Metazoa; phylum Mollusca; class Gastropoda; family Plakobranchidae; genus Elysia; species Elysia crispata. The sequence goes on along the minus strand of JAWDGP010007487.1, from coordinate 40,566 downwards.
TTTTTCTCTCTCTCTTCCTGTTTACTTTCTCTCTAACCACCTGCTCACTTATTTATATTATCTATTTGCCTTTCTTTCTGCCTATTCACAGTCCTGTCTCCAGAGCCTCTAGAGGAGTCTCTTACAATTATGCCGTGTGTTGTAATGACACACGCAATGTCACCGTCTTTTTGCTTCACTTCAGTCATGACAATAATGACATGTGCAGGGGGACCTAATCATTGAGCCTTCTCTTCACTCTTGGGGATATGAAAAGGGGATAAGGGGGAAAAAAAGAGGCCTTGGAAAGCTGGGAGAGGAAAAGGGGGACAAAAATGGGGTGGGCATGGGAGAAATGCCTTGGTGTATGTAGAATTTCGAAAATTGTAACCTGTTATAGAAAAGCATCAGGAGAAAGGAGCCAGTAGGGTAAAGAATTGAGAGAGAGAGAGAGAGAGAGAGAGAGAGAGAGAGAGAGAGAGAGAGCAAAGATTCTTCTGAAAAACCCAGAGAGGCACTATTATGAGGCATCAGATCGGCTAAGAATGGAAAGACAAACAAAAATAAAGCAACAACAAAAGAAAATC
>JAWDGP010007487.1:0-37500 GCA_033675545.1 Elysia crispata | reverse complement strand
AAGTCAGCTGTCACTGGACCTAAAGAACTATAACACTGGTCTCATTGAATATAATGTCGCCTAAGCCTGCCAACAAGAGGGGTTCCGTTCTAATTATTTAAAAAAAAAATGAAGAGCAAGTTTTACTAAACTATCGTATCGTCTCACAAGTTTTACGATATATCTTTCCGTAGATCTATTTTTAAGTAATAATAAGTGAAAGACGTTTTCAATAGGCTACTGTCTGAATTCAGTGCATCTTGGTTCCTGATATAATGTAAGCGCGACACCCACCAATCCAACATTATTGTATGACAGATCCATCAAGTAGGCCTATATTATGTATATAGATTTGTACTCGATGGATTTCCTTTTCCTTGTTTGTTCTTCAAGTCCTGTTTTCACCCAAAACCGGACTTTTTTTTTATTCTCACGTAGCATGGGTAGTTACTTACCTCAGTAGTAAACCAGTCATCGCAGCAGGGGAGATAATCTAAATGGGAAAGAAAACAAGTCGTTATTACCCCATTCTCGCTGCAGACCCTGCACATTTAGACAGCTTGGGTAGTCTGCCCTTTGTTTATGTGACATTTCCCGCTCTTTCTTGCGTCCAAAAAAAAAAAACTCTATTGTGTTTAACGTCTCTCAAGCTAGTTCCGAGGTGACTGGGGGATCTCGTTAAGAAGAAGATAGAGCCAGGTAGAAACACAGAAGATTTCTGAATTTTTTTTTTTTTTTTTTTGCATTTCTGCTACTGTAAGGTCAAAATTACGATCTGCAATTCAAGAGAGAAGAAATATTGGGCTCAAATTCTACCCACGATGCTTTACAAAGAGGTAGAGGGGAATACATAAACTGGATCATATAGCCCATCCACTATAAGTTGATGGGAGTGAATCTTTCTATGTGAACTGTTCAAGCAAACTGTCGTAGGTCAAGACCGATCCGATCAAGAACATGAAGAAAATAAAGCTTCGTGAGAGCTGAACCAGAGACTATCAAACCATCATAGACTATCATCTGTGCCTTTTGATTAAAAAAAAAATGTTGGTTTGTCAGGGTGTACCTCTGTGAGAAGGATAAAGAAGACGTGAAATTTATTTAGAAGTAGAATTGCTAGAACATTTGTATTTCAATATCTGTACAATTCATCTTTAAAGAGTGAGAGAGAGATAGAAAGAGAGAGAGATTGAGATAGACACACAGAGAGAAAGAAAGAGATAGATAGATAGAACGATAGACAGATAGATGGATAAATAGATGGATAGATAGAGAGAGAGAGGGGGGAGGGAGAGAGAGACAGACAGAGATATTGATATAGACAGAGAGAAATAAAGAGATAGAGAGAGAGATAGATAGATAGATAGAGAGAGAGAGAGAGAGAGAGAGAGAGAGAGAGAGAGAGAGAGAGAGAGAGAGAGAGAGACAGAAAGCCGACGAGAGCTACCACCACTCAGGCTGTAGACTAAAACAGTTGCTGTTCCCGCTGTTGCCCATGTCCTGTTAGAGTATCACTCTGTCTTTATGTGTGTTTGTGATCGCGTTCAGAGAGAGCAGCCAATATTGACAGAACGTGCCTGCCAGTCCATTATGATTATGATGATGATGGTGGTGGTTGTGGTAGTGGTGAAAGATTTCACGACAATGCCTTCTTAAGATAGTCTTAGACATGTTCACATCTCCTGAAGAGGAAACAGTTTCAGTCACGAAAACATGCATGCGCAGTGATGACATCCGCCAAGGGCATATAACTCAACGCCTTATTATAATATTTTTTTTTAAAAAATCATCAACTCTCTCTGAATCGACGCTGCTTTACTTGCCAATCAGATCCTGTAGTTCGTCTCTATTCTGCTTAACCCATGTTTGTCCATGCCTTTGAATGTTTACTTTTATGGCAAAATGAAACCTTCGACCAATACAGATGTCATGTATTATGTCAGCTTATGTTGCACAGAATATTATCGCAGGAGTTTTAGCTTATCGTTGAACCGGCTCGCGCCATACTTTTGAAAATTAAACAGGCTGGTATATTCCCTGTAGTGAAAGATCTGAATAACTTTCAAATTAGTGGATGATCTATATCACAAAACATTCAGGGAGTTCCTTTGTGAATGTACTTGGGGTGGGAGGAGAAGAGGGGTGGAGAGAAGAGACGAGAAGGTATAGATAGATACAGCGAGAGTTTGTGGGTGTGTTAGAGAAGAAAGTAAAGAGAGAGGGGGGGGAGAAGATAGGGACAGATAGAGTTGAAAGAAAGATAGGCTGGAAGTTTCTATATAAAAAAGACGTCAACAGTTTCAGCACTGAACCACTTATCTTTCAGCTAGATGTGACTAGACTTTCTTGGTCTTGTTGACATCACTAGCAGTTTAGCTAGCTAGATTTGACTAGACTTTCCAGGTCTCATTGACATCACTAGTGTTTCAGCTAGATGTAACTTGACTTTCCTGGTCTCATTGACATCACTAGTAGTTTAGCTAGATTTGACTAGACTTTCCTAGTCTCATTGACATCACTAGTAGTTTAGCTAGATTTGACTAGACTTTCCTAGTCTCATTGACATCACTAGTAGTTTAGCTAGATTTGACTAGACTTTCCTGGTCTCATTGACATCTTTAGTGTTTCATCTGGATGTAACTTGACTTTCCAGGTCTCATTGACATCACTAGTGTTTCAGCTAGATGTAACTTGACTTTCCTGGTCTCATTGACATCACTAGTAGTTTAGCTAGATGTGACTAGACTTTCCTAGTCTCATTGACATCACTGGTGTTTCAGCTAGATGTCACTAGACTTTCCTGGTCTCATTGACATCACTGGTGGTTCAGCTAGATGTGACTAGACTTTTCTGGTCTCATTGACATCTTTAGTGTTTCATCTGGATGTGACTAGACTTTCCTAGACTCATTGTCATCACTGGTGATTCATCTAGATGTGACTAGACTTTCCTGGTGTCATTGACATCATTAGAGCAGGGTGCTCTTGTACCACGATGGCCGCATGACACGCACTAAACTACCCACCTAGCGCTTTTTTTTTTTTTATTGAAATCTAGCATAGTTTAATAAAGTCTGTCCAATGTAAGGGAGTTGGAGGAATAGTCAGCCACCGTCGGGCATTGACTTTCAAGGTGAGCAGATTTAGTTTGTTGAGAGAAGCGAAACTCACTTAGCGGATGCTTGGTTTGGGGTTCAAATCGGGCAAGGATTAACCCTTCCAATATTAGAGCGTGATATCTACCTTTTGGCCTCCATCGCTCTTATAAGATATCAAGTTTGTGTTTCTTGGGGGTAAAAAGATAAAAGCTTATCATGCAGCCCCAGGATATAATTTATTTGAGAATCTAATCGGGGGAAAAACATCAACGCATATATCACATCATGTAAGACTGAGGGCAAAATCACTTTAGATACAAATCAAAGAGAAAATATTGTATCAAGCACCATTTCCAATCAATTGAAGAATTTTTTAAAATCTTAAAACTGAGAAGAGATGGATGAAAAAATCAACAACAAAAAACAAAAAGCCAAAAAGTCCTACTTCAGTGCCACAACCATCAATCTCTTTACCTCTAGCTTTGTGAATGTTTAATCAAGAGTTTTATGGCGCGAAACGGCCGCCCGTAAAGCAATCAAGACGCCGTCCAATCAACGCCATCGATTTATTAATTGCTGCAGAGAACTTTCAGTCTATATCTGGGTCATTGACTTTCCCGATCAGCCGCGGCCGAGTCTCTTCTACCTCCCCGGTTATTTTTAGAAACTAATGGGGCGTGTTCTATAGAGATGCGCACCAGAGGAGCTTGCAACATTGGCGGATCGAGCTGATTGCATTCCTGCACATAAGTGATGGTTTGACCTAACTGCAGTGCGTGGCGGGCGGGCTGGGGGCCGCCAGTTCTAGAACAATCTCCCAATCGATAGTCAGGAGCCGGAGAGCGGCAGATCCGAGCGGTTGCCGCGGCTTTGTTCTCTCTCAGTATATCTTTGTTTTTATGGTGCTGTTTTCTTTTACTATACTCAGTATTTCTCATAGTTCGCCACATCTCTGGTTCTGTCTGTCCGTCTGTCTATCTGTATCTCTCTCTCTAACATTCTGTCCATCTATCTCTGTATTTTTCTCCCGCTAGTTCTTTCTATCTGCCCCACTGTCTCTGCTCTTTATCGCTCTCTCTCTCTCTCTCTCTCTCTCTCTCTCTCCCTCACATACATACACACTCTCTATCTCTGCTTTTTCTTTACTCTCCCTGTGCTTTTCTATTTCTTTTTGCCTCATTCTACCTGTCCTTCCTTTCTGTACACGCTATTTGTCTCGTCTATCTCCCCATCAAGCCCTAATGCTCTGTCTCACCATATCACATGCGAAAACAGTTTTTAAAAATTTCCTTATAGCCAATATAATTATAGATTTACCCCCAAAATCGTCGCACCAAAACATAGACTAAAAAGTTTTTTCCACAACCTTTTCTCGACGCATCCATATTCTGCGAAGTATTCCCCGTTTAAGATAGAGATAGATGATCACGGTGAGTTTATGAAAGGCCGGCGCTGATCTTCATCTAAACCTCAATTTCTACTTCTCTTTGTCAAAGGAAGGAAATACCACATAGATGAAAAAAAAAATAAATTCGGCGTCCATCCCTTTCCCATGCACACACCCTCACAAGCATACCTCCAGCTTTATCCCGTGCTAATCCAGAACCATCGGAAACTGCTCGAAATCTACTAAGAACTACAATCATAGAACGTTCCCTCCCTCCCCCACACACACACACTCAAACATACCTCCAGCTTTATCCCGTGCTAATCCAGAACCATCGGAAACTGCTCGAAATCTACTAAGAACTACAATCATAGAACGTTCACTCCCCCCCCATACACACACCCTCACAAGCATACCTCCAGCTTTATCCCGTGCTAATCCAGAACCATCGGAAACTGCTCGAAATCTACTAAGAACTACAATCATAGAACGTTCCCTCCCTCCCCCACACACACACACTCAAACATACCTCCAGCTTTATCCCGTTCTTATCCAGAACCGTCGCAAACTACTCAAAATCTACCAAGAACTGTGCAAATAAAGACCGCTCCCTCCCTCCTCCCACCCACCCACACACATACACACACACACACACACTCAAACATACCTCCAGCTTTATCCCGTGCTAATCCAGAACCATCGGAAACTGCTCGAAATCTACTGAGAACTACAATCATAGAACGTTTTCCATCCCCTCTCCCAGGCCTCCAGACACACACAAGCTCACAAACATGCCCCGTGCTAATCCAGAACCATCGGAAACTACTCGAAATCTACCCCTCTCTCTCAAATGCCCTGTCTGGAACAGACATCGGCGATCATGATTCTCCATCTGTCCCTATCTTCCGTCATCCGCAAATCTACCAAAAACTTCAATCAAAGAACGCTCCCTCTCTCCCCCCACACACACAGACTCAAACATACCTCCAGCTTTATCCCGCGCTAATCCAGAGCCACCGAAAACTGCTCGAAATCTACCAAAGAAAGCTCCACTCGGTCTAGAAGATGATAGAAGCCAAAGCGACCTTTGACCCAAGCTCTATTTCCCAGACCTGCACTGTTACCGCCGCATTCGAGCTTCGGGGAGATAGGAGGCGATTCCTCTTGCCCCGAGCTCCTATCTTTAGCTATCATCTGGTCTGACATTTAGTCGCAAGATCCGAGGCTCGCACTAATGTTTCTCGCGAATATTATCGGCACGTCTATCGGCTAGAATATCGTTTATTATAGAAAGGAAACTTTCGCTGTACCCAACGCTACACAACTCAGGGCCATGTCTAGGGAGCTAGAGGATTTCGGTTATAACGAAGTGCTTCGAGACATCTATTCCTGTGAGAATTATCAGCGCATTGATTTAAAAAAACCACCAAGTTTTCTACAGCAATCTTCGAAGCAGAGAGAGAGAGAGAGAGAGAGAGAGAGAGAGAGAGAGAGAGAGAGAGAGAGAGAGAGAGAGAGAGAGAGAGAGAGAGAATATAGATATGTTATAGAATGAGGTGGGAATTTCCGTAGGATTTTTTTTTTTAATTTTGAAAAAAGTAAACGTAAGAAACTTAAACAGAAAAACAGTAGTGCAAAACCTGCGCGTCCAAATTATGCGAATTTGATATAAAATAGGCCAAACTTTTCCTTCCAGCAAATGTTGAGATGTGAGCAGGCCAGGATATGTAGATCTCTTTCTTAAAATATTATATCCATTATCAGAACAAATTACTGAGAAAAGGTTACTCTTGGAAAGTTTTATTTCTTCGTTTCTTCCAGAGAAGAGGAAAATAAGATGAGGTGAGGGAGGCGGGAGCGGTTAATGAGCGAGAAATTATTATCACCAGCATCAGCCTTGAAAAAAAAATAAGGGAGGGGAGGGGGAATAATTGACAGTCCATTTTGTTGAGAGGGAGAGAGATATATTTTTGTTTTTTGATAGGGGAGGGGGAAGAGTTTCGGGAAGTGAGGCAGGGGTTGGGGTGCGTGGAAGAACAAAAAAAGCAACAACAACACCAACATTAGTGAAGCATACAAGTGATTGCATCTTTTTGTGAAAAGAGTATAAAGTCCTCTTTACTTCAATGAGAAACCCCACTAGTACTACGGACACCAACAAACAAGACACCCCCCCCCCCCCCCACCCTTTTTTTTTCTTTTAAAAAGAGCGTTTGTTTGGTCTCTGTATTTAGGACAGTCTTCAAAAAGTTGGCTTTTTTTTATAGTCTCAAACGTAAATTCTTTGTTTTGGGGGGCTTTACAGTTCCGGGTTTTCCCATGGTGTGTACGGTGTACAACGGCCTTCCGGTTGTAAGGTCCCCGAGCTCTTTCCGCCTGACCACGGTATATCCAACCTGGCCGGAAATATTTGACGACACTAAAAAACCGAGCGGGGTTTCCTTCACGCTTGGTGTTTGTCTGTGCGTCAAACCTAAACGGGTTTTCTTTCCGGTGTCAGCAGTGTTCTGCTCTAGCTTCCAAACTTTATCCGAAAAGTCATATCGCTTTGTTGTTTAACATCTCTGATTGTGAGGTACAAACTCAAGTAAACAATGCGTCATGCGTCTTTTTCTTTTGAAGACACAAATCTAATCTAAAACATGCGCTTCACCTATCAGACCAGATGAACAACTCATACCAACAATTATAGCCTGCTGTGTCTCACCCACCATACTCCTCTCTCTCTCCCCCCGCCCCCCTTTTCACCTTGAAAGAAGCCCAAGAATGAGAAAGCAAACAAACTCTCCCTCACCTACAAGATGGCGCCTCGTATAAACACAGAGTCTAACCTCTAACTCCGACAGTTTAGATACTCGAGAGCCACATTTGCCGCTCCAGCCCCGCAGCGAATAAAGGTCAAACGATTTGGTTTTATTGGCGTGGATTATTGTTCCACGCCGTTATGGAATCTGACTCTTCTTCACCCTGTACAAAGCTGCAGACATTTTGTTCTTTTTTTTCCAATTGACCTTCTACACATCTTTATTTTCACTGGAAACGAAGACAAGCCTGTTTGGTTTTTTGTTTTTTTTTAAAGATGGGTTGTTACTCATTCCACATGACACGCGTATTGATATCTCTTTGTCTATCTGCTGCACGGTGCAGAACTATTTTTGACCTAACATTTTAGTGCTGCTTGTTAGCGCAGGTTGTTTTTATTTCAGTGTGCTACAAGCAAATGCTAAAATGCAAGTAGCATGCACTAATTTCTTCTCCATCCTTATTTTATTTCTCGCGCTCTATCTCTTCTTCATGCAGTTTTTATCCCTGAAACCTATCGCCGGAAAATTTTAACATGAGGCCAGATAAACCACCAGCAAGCAGCAACAACGTCAGGTCATGCTGGTGTCAAGTCTGCTGGAACTGTAAGCAAAACACGATCTGTTTGAAATAACAAACATTGGCATTGATAGAGATGGTGGGCTACCTGGATAGCTCTCTCATATTTGCTCACTCTCGTATTCTCTGATATTTACATCTCTCTCTCTCTCTCTCTCTCTCTCTCTCTCTCTCTCTCTCTCTGTCTGTCTCACTCTGTCTTTGTCTCTGTCTGTCTGCCTGTCTCTGTCTCTGTCTGTATGTCTCTCTCTCTCTGTCTCTCTCTGTGTCTCTCTGTCTCTCTTCCCCTCCCCCTCACTTTCCCACTCCAATCCCTCTTTTCCCCCCCTATTTTTCTCTCTATCTTTTCTCTTCCCCCATTTTTCCCCATCTCTCCATGTCTCTGCCTCTCTTACTATCTATCGCCCCCCCCCGGCGAATCACAGAACATCTTTCACGACCGTAAACATGAGTGTTTGGATAAAGACAACAAAAATTACGAGAATATCTCCAGGGTTTAGATGGAATTTCCGCTCCATAACTACGCGAGTTATCCCGATCTGCGATCTGTCCTACACCAGCCTGTTTGTTCCTCCAGCCAGTAACCAGACCTACAGCATGTCTACCACTACCATGGTTTGGCAGGAAGCCTATTTTTTGTGCTTAGTTTGTAAAGAACACATAGAAATAAGCTTCCGTTGTATTTATTTTAATATTTATCCAAAATATTTGTATAGATATGAGATTTTTTTTTTGTTTTTATTTTTTAAATCCTGATCACGATTTTGAAGCTGCTTATTGTCGCAAATTTATAAGTTTAATGTTATAAGCTTGCTCCCTTGGAATTTTTACTCTATCTTATTTTAAAAGGAAGGAACTTAGCTAAAATCCATTTCATATCAGTAAGAAGTGGGGGCTGGTTGTAAAAATTTACTGCTTCCGTTGAAGTTGTATTTTTATCGTGACGTTAACCATTTCCTGATCCAGACCAAGTTAGAACAGAGCAGAGCTGAGGAAGTTAAACCTTCAACTCATCCACCGATAATGGCAACATCGGGCTCCGCGAAGACAACTATTGACCTTGACCCTACCCGGAGCACTGTTTAGTCTAGAGGGCACAGGTGTACTATGTTACAAATTATCCGCCAATTCTAGTGGTCAGCCTGCACCAAAATAATATTCTTTAAGAAGTCTACCGGCCCTGAAGTTTCGCAAGGGATCTTATACGAAGACAAAGATATTTGGAAACCAGACAAGTGGCAGAGAAAGACGCAAGTTATGAGTCAGATTGCCCCTCACCTGGACCTCTTTCTATTCGCCATGAGGGAAGGTCTCTCTTTTGATGATGATGAGGAGGAGGAGCCGGTCCTATTCTTCTACTAGGGAGGATGATCCGGTCCTATTCTTCTACTAAGGAAGATGATGCGGTCCTATTCTTCTACTAAGGAGGATGATCCGGTCCTATTCTTCTACTAAGGAAGATGATGCGGTCCTATTCTTCTACTAAGGAGGATGATCCGGTCCTATTCTTCTACTAAGGAGGATGATCCGGTCCTATTCTTCTACTAAGGAGGATGATCCGGTCCTATTCTTCTACTAAGGAGGATGATCCGGTCCTATTCTTCTACTAAGGAAGATGATGCGGTCCTATTCTTCTACTAAGGAGGATGATCCGGTCCTATTCTTCTACTAAGGAGGATGATCCGGTCCTATTCTTCTACTAAGGAGGATGATCCGGTCCTATTTTTCTACTAAGGAGGATGATCCGGCCCTATTCTTCTACTAAGGAGGATGATCCGGTCCTATTTTTCTACTAAGGAGGATGATCCGGTCCTATTCTTCTACTAAGGAGGATGATCCGGCCCTATTCTTCTACTAAGGAGGATGATCCGGTCCTATTCTTCTACTAAGGAGGATGATCCGGTCCTATTCTTCTACTAAGGAGGATGATCCGGTCCTATTCTTCTACTAAGAAGCTGAAGGTATCGGAGTGAGTGCCTTATACGAGCAGTGGGGTCGGGCTTCTCACGTGTCGGTTCTCTTCCGATCATAGCTTTAACATTATTGAAACCAGTTCAGTTTCTACACCAAAGAGTGACGCGCAGACAATCGTTAATTGATGTCAACTCTGGATCTGACATATTCTTCCTGAAACCAGCCCTAGTCTCCCCACAGTTAGGTAGTGAGCTTGGGTTGTCACCGGTCCACCCACCCATGCCTGATGATTCTCTCTCTCTCTCCCTCTCTCTCTCTCTCTCTCTCTCCCCTCTTCTCTCTCTCTTTTTTTTTTTTTGGGAGGGGGGGGGGGGGTAATTTTTTTCTCTTTTAAGTTATAAAATTTCTGGATTCAGGAACAATGTTTCTTTTTCATATCGAGATTTACACTTTGCTTTTAAAGTTAACGTTAGAAGGAAACTCTTGTAGCCTATCTTGTTCTTTATTTTCCGAGGTTGTTTCTAGTCTTACTGCTGTAGCATTTTTTTTTAAATCTTCTTCCCCCCTCTTTTGTATATATTATGTACCAATATTATAACTCTCTCTCTCTCTCTCTCTCTCTCTCTCTCTCTCTCTCTCTCTCTCTCTCTCTCCCCCCCCCCTCCTTTCCCTGTTGCTTGTGTCTATGATATTATTAAATGGCGGAAACCTGGTGCAGGAGTAGTGATTTTGAAAATTTTTGTCGCAGAATTTTCAAAGATGTGAGATCTTTGATATTAGAGGAAGAAATAAAATTAAATCAGTAAGGGTTGAGCTGTTGAATTCTTCGGGTTTAAAACATTCCATCACTTCTAGGGTGAGTGGTTCAGTCAACAAAGTCTTTCGTTTCTCTCGATTTGGCAAGATCCCTCGGTCGATTCTGGCAGTAAACCAGTTGAACGTCATCTCCGAAGGTTGCCTTTTACAAACCTTCTTTACAACTTGCAGACATTTTAACCGGAGTCTAAAAATAACTTCGAGGCATCGCCATTCCAACACAGCTCTGTAATTTTATCGTGTGGAAGAGTTTACTGAGCTCTTGAGACGAAGCGTCCACAAACTTTGACCCCTAGATCTGGTTGAAGATGTTGACCTTGATTCCCAGGCGCAGCTGCAACTTTGAAGTTTCTGAACTCTCGAAACCAAAACTTTTCTCCGTGTATGCATTAAAATCGATGATGAGCTCTTGAGTCCTGTGGAAATTTTCTGATATTTGAAATGAACGTTTAGAAATTGAATGTTAAAAGGGAGAAAAGGTGTGGCGCCACTGGTTCTAATCTATGCAGCTCAGGAGCAATAGATGCCGGACCCTGTAGTATCACCTATGGACCCCCCCCCCCCCACGTAAATATGACGTTAAGCGCATGTTGTGGAATTTACTCACATCACATGAGGCAAAACTCACTTCAAGTTGAGGAGTGTGGAGAGAGAGAGAGAGAGAGAGAGAGAGAGAGAGGGGGGGGAGGGGGGAATAAATGGAAAGGCAGTGAGAAAAAATACTTTATTTATTTTTATCTCTACCTCTATCTCTGTCTGTGTGTGTTTGTCTCTCTCTGTCTCTCTCTCTCTCTCTCTCTCTCTCTCTCTCTCTCTCTCTCTCTCTCTCTCTCTCTCTCTCTCACTGCCGACAAATAGAATCCCTACACGCACACATCCTAGACACAATGATAATGAGATGATTAGGCAGGGGCTGTAACCAGGCGCTGTCAGCGCGCCGGGCCGGGGATTACCAAGGTAAACAGACCGTCTTACAGGCTTACCTCACCGCTCTATTGTCAGGGGCAAAGGGGAAGTAATTCGAGGTTTGTGTTTATTGAGCAACTGTCAGAGAAGGCCTTGCTAGAACATGACAACCTGTCAGTTCTGGAGAAGGGGGGGGGGGGTGGGGGGGGGGAGAGAGAGAGAGAGAGAGAGAGAGAGAGAGAGAGAGAGAGAGAGAGAGAGAGAGAGAGAGAGAGAGAGAGAGAGAGAGAGAGAGAGAGAGAGAGAGAGAGAGAGAGAGAGAGAGAGAGACAGACAGACAGAGATAGAGACAGACAAACAGACAGAGACAGGAAGAAACACACACACTCACAGAGATAGCCAAGCAGAAAGGTAGACGTTGAAAACAAAAGAAGCTACATGCCAGTCTTCGCTGGCTGAACAACGTATAAGCTGAATCTGTGGAATAATATCAACGACTTCAAGTCTTAGAAAAGGAGGTTTGATTTCTCTCTCTGTGTGTGTGTGTGTGTGTGTGCGCGCGCGCTATATTTCTAGATTGTGCAGCACAACCACAACTGCACTTCTTCAAAACTGCCTTTAGATGGAGTTGTAAATAGAGCAACTTTTCAAACATAGCAAATTAGTTAATTTCATGGCTAAAGGACAACCTTTGTACAACTTTCATGCTCTGCCTGTCTGTCTCCCCCTCCCTTTCCCCATCCCCATCCTCTCACCTCTCTCTCTCTCTCTCTCTCTCTCTCTCTCTCTCTCTCTCTCTCCACCCACTCGATTCCTTTTACGGTGCCACTCAAAGATTCCCCTGAGATCTCTGTGAGAATTTCAACTAATTAAATTATTGAAAGCAAACATTTTGTCCGTCTCTCGCCGTCCTAGATCGATTTTCCTTTCAGACTTTCCTAATACGGCCAAGCCAGACCTTCTTTGTGACTGATGATAGAAATATCTGTGGTCTTGAATCCACTCGTGGATTGCCGCCAGTGCTTTGAGTGGACACAAAACTGTTCTGTGTGCGTTCTTTACTTTTGACGCAGTTAGAAAATACATGTAATTATTGAACCCTTTGAAGACGTCATAAAAAGGACTCCTTGGACAATTTAAGCGTGGGAATGGTTGTGTGTGTTTGTGTATGAAAAAAAGAGGAGTTAAGAGGAAGAGGATGGAGGAGAAGTAGTGGTAGTGGTAGTAGTAGTAGTAGTAGTAGTAGTAGTAGTAGTAGTAGTAGTAGTAGTAGTAGTAGTAGTAGTAGTAGTAGTAGTAGTAGTAGTAGTGGTAGTGGTAGTAGGAGTAGTAGTAGTAGTAGTAGTAGTAGTAGTAGTAGGAGTACGAGTAGGAGTAGTAGTAGTAGCAGTAGTAGTAGTGGTGGTGGTGGTGGTGGTGGTAGTGGTAGTGGTAGTGGTAGTGGTAGTGGAAGTAGTAGTAGTAGTAGTAGTAGTAGTAGTAGTAGTAGTAGTAGTAGTAGTAGGAGTAGGAGTAGTAGTAGTAGTAGTTGTAGTAGTAGTAGTAGTAGTAGTGGTAGTAGTGGTGGTGGTGGTGGTGGTGGTGGTGGTAGTGGTAGTGGAAGTAGTAGTAGGAGTAGTAGTAGTAGTAGTAGTAGTAGTAGTAGTAGTAGTAGTAGTAGTAGTAGTAGTAGTAGTAGTAGTAGTGGTGGTTGTGGTGTGTTTTAAATAAAGAGGAGTTAAGTGGAATAGTATGGAGTAGAAGTAGTAGTAGTAGTAGTAGTAGTAGTAGTAGTAGTAGTAGTAGTAGTAGTAGTAGTAGTAGTAGTAGTAGTATGGGGAGGAGGAGAAGCAGCAGCAGTAGCAGCAGCTTGGCAAAGACGAAAAGAACAAGACAGAAGGGAACACCTCATGAGAAGAGAGAATCAGACAGTCGCAGTCAACTGGCGGAAAGATAGAGAGAGACATGCAGAGATATAATGAGACAGGGAGAGATAGAAAATCAGAAATATTTCATGAGATAGAGACGGAGACGCCCAGACAGAACCACTAGAGATAAGGATATCTTGAGCTATTTGATCTTACCCGAGGCTAAAGTCTTACCTAAATCACTCCGCTCACCTCCTCAGGAGGAGGGCGCCGAAGTAAGCAGAAGCCGCCACTCCACACATTAATTCTCCAGTGTCATTTATTAGGTCTTCCGTGTCTAGGAGTCGAGAGATGGACGACACGTACGTTGCATACACCAAATGGTTCTAGCGATGCAGCTCAAAAGATGCCGGATAGCTACGTATTGCTTTCTTTCATAGGTGGTGATGGGAAACTTGTGAGGAAGAGTCTTCAGTGGTTTTTGGTTTTACCTGACACTTAAAGCTTAATTTTTTTTTAATTTCTAGAAAAATCTCATATGAAGATACCACGGTCGTATTGATGTCGTTTTTTCCAGAGCAAGAAGTTGGGAAGGGATCAATGTGTTGCTACCAGCAAGATACTTGTCATAGTATACAGTAACGGTATCGCTACTGTTCGCTTATCAGTTTAACCTCCATCTAGCTCTTGTGACTCAATGTTAGGCCTCACCTTCTCTGCCCTACGATACCTGTCGATGGTCTGTAATGATCTTCAAAGAAAATCGGTTTACTCATCTTTTAATTATCCTAAAAAACGTTTGAGGTAGATTGGGCCAACGAATATTTTGCCAAGGTCCTTTATAAACTTTTTTCCCGCGCATGTTTATGCTTACCTTCCGGCTGTTTGGACGTGATCGCTCAATGTTGAGGTCAGATGTTGATTCTGCGCCGAGTCCCGATAAAACAATGTTGTTGATAAGACGTACCTAGAGAGACGAGGGCTTACCTCTGATGGCGTCAGGCACTCGAGCTGTCGGCCCGACCACCACTTGAGAGCGTGTGAACAACTTCCCCGACTTCTTTGGAGTGCTAGTGTTTCTCTCGGGAGTGTATCGCGGCGAGCTGCTGAAGTACTTCACACGGCTTTCTCCATCTCTCTCTCTCTCTCTCTCTCTCTCTCTCTCTCTCTCTCTCTCTCTCTCTCTCTCTCTCTCTCTCTCTCTCACACACACACACACACACACACACACACAATCTATCTCTCATTCATTCTCTCACTCTCTGCACCGGAAAAGGAAAATTAATTCAAGTTTCAATCTCTTGTTGTTGAATGATTCCCTGTGTGTTTGTGTGTGTGTGTGTGTGTGTGATGCATGACTAATGTTATCCACTTGACATTCTCACTTATCCATGTCTCCCAGTTACACGACAGCTGCCGCTCTTCTCGCCAGGGTCACTGGTGGCTGTGGGGTTAGAGCATCCGCCCTGATGTCTACAGAGATGTTCGAGCCCCACAGTATGTAGGTACACGTAGGTGGCTTTAGGGCCTCCCTTTATCAATTCCGCCCTGCCCGGCCTTGGCTTTATTTAATATGCGAAAAGACCTCTTAGATCACCGTCTTGGATACGGGCTGTATCAAACACAAGCGAAAGCAAATGCTCGTCCCGCTTTTGGTGTATCCCAGCATGCCTTTCTCCGCGTCTTCCTGTAAGCACGGGTGGTTTCGCCCTGACTGTACTCTAGGTATAGTTTGTACTCTGTGGTGACATCGTTCTTGTGTCTTCCTGTAAGCACGGGTGGTTTCGCCCTGACTGTACTCTAGGTATAGTTTGTACTCTGTGGTGTCATCGTTCTTGTGTCTTCCTGTAAGCACGGGTGGTTTCGCCATGACTGCACTCTAGGTATAGTTTGTACTCTGTGGTGTCATCGTTCTTGTGTCTTCCTGTAAGCACGGGTGGTTTCGCCATGACTGCACTCTAGGTATAGTTTGTACTCTGTGGTGTCATCGTTCTTGTGTCTTCCTGTAAGCACGGGTGGTTTCGCCCTGACTGCACTCTAGGTATAGTTTGTACTCTGTGATGTCATCGTTCTTGTGTCTTCCTGTAAGCACGGGTGGTTTCGCCCTGACTGCACTCTAGGTATAGTTTGTACTCTGTGGTGTCATCGTTCTTGTCTCTTCCTGTAAGCACGGGTGGTTTCGCCTTGACTGCACTCTAGGTATAGTTTGTACTCTGTGGTGTCATCGTTCTTGTGTCTTCCTGTAAGCACGGGTGGTTTCGCCCTGACTGCACTCTAGGTATAGTTTGTACTCTGTGGTGTCATCGTTCTTGTGTCTTCCTGTAAGCACGGGTGGTTTCGCCCTGACTGCACTCTAGGTATAGTTTGTACTCTGTGGTGTCATCGTTCTTGTGTCTTCCTGTAAGCACGGGTGGTTTCGCCCTGACTGCACTCTAGGTATAGTTTGTACTCTGTGGTGTCATCGTTCTTGTGTCTTCCTGTAAGCACGGGTGGTTTCGCCCTGACTGCACTCTAGGTATAGTTTGTACTCTGTGGTGTCATCGTTCTTGTGTCTTCTTCCTCTCGTCCGGCTTGCTGCTCGCAGTCATTGACTTATTTCTCCCTGAATCGTTCTCTCACTCCGCATGCATCTGTCTCTAGAGCGTATCAGTCTAACAGTGTGTCTGTCTAACCATGTGTCAATCTAACTGTGCGTCAGCCTAGCTGTGTGTCAGTCTAACCGTGTGTCAATCTAACTATGTGTCAGTCTAACTGTGTGTCAGTCCAACCGTGTGTCAATCTAACTGTGTGTCAGTCTATAGCTGTATGTCTAATAGTGTGTATAGCTCTCCTGTCTTCTTGTCTGCGTATCACTGTCTCTTTCACTCACCCTAATTACTCTTTCTTTCTCCCGTTCATCCGTCCATCCACCCATCTATTTAGCAAACCAGTCAGTTGGCTGTTCACCATCTCTCTCGCACCAGATCTCTACCTTGCTTTCCTTCCCAAACAAACACTGCATTGGCCGAAACACAAAACCGTCATTACACACAAACTCCATATGACAAAACGACCGTTCTAGAAACTCGGACGTCATTCAGAGCCAAGTATACACAGAATTTCACAGTCTAATATCATCCACACAAACTTGTATCCGAATACAAACTGAAAAAAACTATTATAACATTATAAACTGATAAACTATTTTAAGCTAGTATCTAAATACAAAGTGGAAAACCACTTTAAACAGATTATACGAGCACTAAGTAAAAAACCCCCAACAAAATCCAGCTATTACTCAATTAGTTTCATTTGAAGCTTCTCAGAAGTTTAACAATGACTCGTCTCTCCAGATAGTCCATCTCGATGAGTTGACCAGTGTTTGTCCAATTTCTTCCAGTGTTTACCTCTGGGTTTTCCTCGCTCGCCAAGGTGTACCGCGTGGCCACTTCTCACCGGTCCCCGCAGTCTTTGTGTCTAGCGTGGAAACCGCCAGGTGTGAGCGCCGACCGCTGTCTGATTCACTGTCCTCCATGCCTCGGAGTAACGAAATCTGGGAGTTTTAAATTCTTGGGGTCTTGGGGATTTCTTATTCGGTTTGAGGAAGGGCCAGAGAGAGAGAGAGAGAGAGAGAGAGAGAGAGAGAGAGAGAGAGAGAGAGAGAGAGAGAGAGAGAGAGAGAGAGAGCTAGGTAGGTTGAGGGGAGGGAGAGAAGGAGATATAAAGAGGGAGAAGAGAGAGACAGACAGATAGACAGAGACAGAGAGAGTGAGAGATAGAGGTTGGGGGGGGGGGGGAGAGAAGGAGATATAGAGAGGGAGAAGGGAGAGAGACAGACAGACAGAGACAGAGAGAGTGAGAAATAGAGGTTTGGGGGGGGGGGAAGGAGGGACGAACCAGAAAGCGAAGGAGAGAGGGAGATAGAGAGGCAGAAAGAGGAGAGGGAGTAAAGAAGTGTAAGTGACAGATGGGGAAGAGAGATAGTGAGTGTGTGTGTGTGTGTGTGTGAGGGAGAGAGAGAGAGAGAGAGAGAGTAAAGCAGGTCGTTGTATCGATTTTATGTTTGTCTATTCATGTTTTTTTAAAATCGATTCATATATAAATCTTTCAAAGCAAGATGGCTCATGCACAGTTTTCATACCATGCAAGGTCCACTGTTATGTCACAAAATGTCACAGTTATTTTCCTTGGCAAAGACCCTCGAGTAACCCAGATGTTTAGCGCACGTTCTTCACGGTGTCGTGTCGTCTGCCTCCCTTCACAGTCCAAACTCCTGGTCTGTTAATAGTGTTATGACTTGTGATAAAGGCTACAGGCTCAGGCTTAGAAATAACTCGGCCGGGAGAATGCCGGACTGACAGTCCAGAGGTCCGTGGTTCGAATCCAGGGTTGGGCTGTCTAGTCGTGAAGTGGGATCTCTTCTAACCAGCCCTATTTTTAGGCTTGACAGGGGCCTTTAGAGTTTCATAGCTGAAGAGGTTAAACTACGCCATAATTGCCCATGCAGCTAAAAATGAACAGTTGCAATTCCCTACTTTATTCCTCAGTAAGTTGCGGCCTTACAAGGCAGCTCGCCTAGAGAGAGTGCAGCATAAAAAACAAACCATCCATGTTGTAGAAAAACGACTTTCGCGTTTTAGAACGTAGGCGTTCAAAGTAGGAAACTGTTAGAGACCTCGCAACTAATTATTCTGGGAAGTCATGTTCATTGTCAGGATTGCGCGCCATCACTTTAAGTGTTGCTCCACTTTAAAAGCGTTAAGAAAGGTATATTAAATGGCCCTCAGGTGAACCCCCATGTGCCGTGTCTAGGTAGGCTATATCGCTAGCAGATTAAAGGAGTTTTATAGAAACAGCTCAGTTTCAATTATCTCGAGCTAGATCTAGTACTCCACTCACACTAATGACGCAGAACGGGAAAGCCCTGTGAGATATTCATCTGGTTTATAGCAGTCTCCCGCGGAGGTTTGCACCAGATGACATTCCGGGCATAATGAACGCACCCCGCACTTCACAGATCATTGCGAACGATACCATAACGTTTCATGGCGAAAACTATTCTGTCAATGCCAAGAGGAAGACTGGGGTTAGGGTCAAAAGAAAGAACATCGACTTAGGCCACTCTTTCTCTTATTAAATGTGAATGGTTTGGTTTATGTGAACCACTTGAAATACTAGTTTGACCTTTGACGGACGGAATGGTTTCTGTATTTTAATACCCGTAGACAAAATGAACTTGTGGCTTAATATATTCCTTCTCTTTCCAACGCTAGCTGAAGGCACACTTGAGGTGCACAGCCATCTTGCACCAGGTTTTGATACTAAATCTTACAACGTGTATTTTTAGAAACTGTGAAGTATCACACGTTGGCGTCCTAGGCTGATGACGTCAGAAAAATCAACTTGTGTAATAAACCAATGAATTAGATCCATTGTACAAAAACTTGCTCATTATGTCTTTCAAGAAGTGCTCAGACTATTTCTGAACAACATCATCCTTTTTTTTTTTAAATTTTACAGATTTTAATAAACGAGAGGAAATTTTTCTCACAGACGTCAGAATATCTTTGTACCTGACTTAAGTGTCAACAGACCAACCAACATTTTTAACCGGCCGAGTTAATCAGAAATATCTTTACAATTTTCAACGTATTTGTTGCCGCAAACCAAATAGTAATTTTTTCCAAGCCCAATCTTTTCTCCAGATTTAGTTCTTTCCTATTCGGACTCTCATCCGAGATCTGTGAATGTTAAAGTCTCTTTGATCAAGGGTTGAGATTAAAATTTTTTAAATTTGATTTCTGTGCCCAAGACAATTTTTCTCCCATGTTTTCCCCCTCGAGTACCCAATTACGGATCGCGTGGGTGTTGAGCGCTATTCCGAGAGTCTTGGACGCGGAGAGGCGCTATTCCGAGATAGTTCCAAATAAATAGGAGATCTTGAAACAAACAAGTTAATTGCTGCGTACACCGAGCTCTTTCAAGACGTTACTCGGTTTAGACTATTCTCGTTATAAAAAGGATCCTATTGAATTTACTCTTAAAGTAAAACTACTTTCTCTTTTCTTTTCGGTATTAAACTGGGGTTTACCTCAATTCTTAATACTTGTTCAAACAGCTTTCATAACGTCCCATTCAGAGATAAGATGGCGACCACAGGAAACTAAAGGGAGTGAACTAGATTGGAAGCTTCCTGACGTCAATAAAAATTCTTAGCTAATTTTGTACGATTGAAAATCTATTTTCGACCGTTTTAGACCTCCATCATTACTCAGCTTTAAATTCCCACCAGAGATTGGCTGCAGCCTTCTTACTAGCTTTTAAAAGTATCTTAGAATAGATTTGGATAGATCAGAATTAGCCGCCCGCATGCCTACACTTTGGTTTGTTACGCATTCTATGGTGTGTAGCTCAAGATTCTTGCACGGGGATGTTTGTTCCACTCATTTTTTTTTTAAACCTCGACGTCTCTGAGAGATATTTCCTCTCGTTTATTAAAGTCTGTACAATTTAAAAAAAGGATGAAGTTGTTCAGAAATAGTCTGAGCCCTTCTTGAAAGACATAATGAGGAAGTTTTTGTACAATATTTTTTTTTAAACCTTGATGTATTTATGCAAGAGAAGATAAATCCAAATTAAAAGCATGCAGAAGATATGGGTTTGATAATCTTTGCGGTTTGATATTGAGTCGTGCGCGTTGGGACTGGTACGGGAAATTCTGATTTGTTTCGGGTAACCCCTTAGTCTTATCACGATCAGCAGGAGCAGAAAAATAATGAGGAATCTGGGTGAATGTGTGCTGTCTAGTTGAACTCAGCGAACTGGAATGTTTGAAACCGTTCGTTTTCTGAACTAGAAGCCACTTCAAGTGATCCATTGCTCTGCTATCAGTGACTTAATTATTGGCATGTGTGACGAGGATCAGATTATGTACACTCTTTCGATGACAAACCTTTTATGACGTCAATACTCAAGGTTGTTACTTATTTTCCTTTATTCTCCGTTCTAAGCTTATAATTATTTTTTTTGTTTTGAGTTTGTCAGGTGGATGATCCGGTCATTATGACTAAGTACCGGTACTGCATAAAGTTGTGTATCATCTTGTTTCACGAATATCCATTTATGGCATCAACACCCAAGGCCGGCCAGGATTCCAGCCTGAAGAAATGTTTAAAAAACAAACAAACAAAAACAACTTAATTTCCTCTTTGAAAATCTCTCCAAATTGCTTATCATGGCAAACATCAGAATTTGAAGCCAACACGTTCAAGTAATCAGTGTAATTCTCTACTGGCGGAGCTAAATGATGCCTTTGATTGTAAAATATCCTTTCAACCTGCAGTTTTAATCTCCTTTCCATATCCCCTCTCTCTCTCTCTCTCTCTCTCTCTCTCTCTCTCTCTCTCTCTCTCTCTCTCTCTCTCCCCCCCCCCCTCTCCCCCCTTTTTTGTATCTTATTATTGGTTTTAAATCAACCCAGGCGGCAATCCAAGGGGACGGGGGTTAAAAAGAAATTAAAAATTAAAAGGCCACCAAGGGGTCAAGCTAGAACTGATTATGATCCAAACTTGTAGAATGATTTTTGTTTCTGTTTCTGATGGTTTATTTTGGTGCGCACAGTAGCGCATTGTAACTTGTTTACATTTGCCTTATCGGCAAGTCTACTATGTTGTAAAACAAATGACGGTTGATGACAACACACGGGAAGGCCATGCTATTTACTATTTCTTTAAACTTCGTTACAATGTAGAGGTTTTAGAACGCCATATAGTAAGATAGACGGGGTGTATCAAACTGAGAACAACTCACAGCCGACAATGTTTGTCGTGCGATATCGTAATCTTCTCTGATGTCAGATCGGACTGAGTCATTCATAAATTTAATATTCCCGTCTGGTGGTCGCGGGGTTAGGACACCCATCCTTCGCGGGTTCGATTCCCACACAGTTGTTAAGTGAGATTAAGGACTTCATTTTTGGCCTGACGAGGGCTTGAGTGGTTATGCAGATAAACATCTGAGAACATCCTGTTGTGGGTGGGCTCTATTAGACGTGAATGTGTGTCTGTGCCGTATCGTAACGGTCTAACATATGAGACTGAGTCAGCCGGGCTTATCACGCTAACCAAATGACTTGCGATGACAGACCCATATAAATATTTCCATCTGGGGCAGAGCTGGGGAGAGATATGAAGATGTAGATTAGACCCAGTCCAGGCCAGGCCTTTGTTTCAGGCTGATAGAGCTAGATTTCTGGTTGCTTACATAGGGCTCGGTGTTGTACAAAGGCTGATCGAGGTTTTGTTACATAATGGGAGTGGTTGGGGAGAAGGGGGGGGGGGGGGGGGCGAGAAGTAGGTCTTGTCGTGCAGGGAAGAAGAGGTGTGGGGTTTTAGAGGGAAGTAGACTGGTCGAGACAGAAAGAGGGAATATGAAAGAGAAGGAAAAATAGAGGGGATAGAGATATGAGGGAGAAAATAGAGAAATGATAGAAATAAGAGATGAGAAAGAGGAGAGAGAAAAAAAGAGAGAAGAGACATAGGCAGTATAAAGAGAGAGGGGATGAGAAGAGAAAGAGAGAGAAGGGTATACACTTTGTGAGCCATAGAAGAAAAGTGACATACTTGTAGTTGTCCGCTGAATCTTTCCGTTAGAAAATTAATGTTTATCACTCCTCGAGGCGCCCCCCCACACACACACACACACATTTACTCACATTTTTCCAGAGATTATCTCCAAACTAAGATGTCTCGCTGTAGAACTATCATTATTTCTAGTTTGTTGGAGCCTCCCCAAATCGGCTATCACGCACACTCCTGATTGTAGACCGCCGGGGCCGGGGGAGATAACCGTGAATTGAAGTAAACAACTCGAGACAGCTACACATTTCACAGCAGACGACAACATGCCCAGAACCAACCAGGCAAGCAGACGATTAAACTCTGGGTGGTCTCATTGTCTCCGTGCTAGACTCCCTTAGAGCGGCTCGACGTTCAGTAAATATCAAAAGTTTTGGTGGTCTAGTGACAAACCGTTCGCCCTTGTAGCAGTAGGTGGGTCGCCGTAGAATCCCACACACAGCGCGGCTTGTACTTGGAAACAGAAGAATCGACCTGGTCATTGTGCCAGGATACCGCTGTGTCACTTAATAAGGGTCATTGTGCTGTTTGGGGGAAAAAATTGATTTGTTTTCTATTCTTTACGGAATCGAGGTGAGATCCGACTCAGGGATCGAACTGGAAACCTCTGCATTGTCATTCAAACGCGCTACCGACTGAGCTTTCTAAGGCGTTCTGAGGACCCGTTCCTCACCCTTCTGTCCACAGATGAAAGATTGTGAAAAGATTTGCCGGAAAGATTGGTGAGATAGATAGAAAGAGAGAGAGAGAGAGAGAGAGAGAGAGAGATAGAGAAGAGAAGAGAGAGACAGAAAGAAGAAAGAGGAAGAGAGAAAGAGACAGAGACAGAGAGAAGAAAGAGAAAGAGAGAGAGGGAGAGAGAGAGAGAGAGAGAGAGAGAGAGAGAGAGAGAGAGAGAGAGAGAGAGAGAAGGGGGAGGGCCTGGATGGAATGTAATTTACCCAGTAATATGAAAATTCATCACTAGATAATTATGGAAATTGGAGAGAAAAGAGCTGTGTAACCGCATTACTTTGCATCTCAATTTCCCATGGATCTCATCTTTATTTTTCAGGTTGTATCTTACCCGTTGAGCCAATCTGCAAGCAATACAGTCGGATGGATGCCGAGGAGGTAGAGAAAACCACTGCTGGTGAGTCTTGACACGGGGATGGGAGACTCGTTTGTCTGTGCGTCTGTCTATCTTTATCAAAATGTCAGGCTTCTCTCTATCAGCCAGTGATTCTATCTTGTTTCAATGTCTTCTGTCAAACTATTCTTCTGCCACTCCCTCATCACTTTCTGTCATCCATTATGTATTCCTCCTCTCCTGGCCCGAGCGCTCTGTCTGTCTGTTAGTCTGTCTCTCTCTCTATCTATCTATCTATCTATCTATCTATCTATCTATCTATCTATCTATCTATCTATCTATCTATCTATCTATCTATCTATTTAACTATCTATCTATTTATCTATCTATCTATCTATCTATCTATTTATCTATCTATCTATCTATCTATCTATCTATCTATCTATCTATCTATCTATCTATCTACCTATCTATCTCTAAGCCCCAGACCAAAGCATGCAATTGCCTATATCATAGAGATACTCCATTATAAAAATTAATAGGGGTTTCACAAGCTCAATTTGACGTGCTTCCAAGAAGGATCCTCGACAAACTTAAGAGACGTTAAATTCCACAAAGAACTTGCTAAACGATCATCTCCTGCAGATTACCGGGGTTTCCCACAAAAGGTTAAAGGGCTAAAGAGCGCTCCCTCGATAAACAGTTTAAGGGAATGTTTAGTAAACAAAGCCATCTGGGCTAGGTTTTTTCGCCCTAGCTAACTAAACTCTCTTTCTCTATCCGTCCTTCCTTTTATCTTTATTCTCTCTTTCTTGCCCCTGTCTTCTATTCTCTCCAACTCTCTCTCTCTCTCTCTCTCTCTCTCTCTCTCTCCTCCCCCCCCCCTTTCTTTCTTTCTTTTTCTTTCTTTCTCTTCCATGTACATCCCTCATGCCCATCTCCCCCTCCACCCATTTTTTTTTAAAGTGGCAGACGTTATGTAATCAGTTTATCGCCTGCCCCAGCATCATTCATAATCAGTTATCACCGCTTCCTTCTTTTCTTTCTGGCAGAGTTAGAGTGGGAAAAAATACACACACACACACACACTCTCTCTCTCTCTCTCACACACACACACTCGCTAACAGAGGAATATTATCATTTCTTCAATTAAGTTATTCTGTTTCTCTCTGTTGCTACCATAATTTCTACCTCTGTTCTCTCTCTCTCTCTCTCTCTCTCTCTCTCTCTCTCTCTCTCTCTCCTTGTAATATAAAAAAAAATGTAGTATTCAATTTAATCAGCACGCCAGAGAGTCATCTATCAACATAAATCAACGTCTCTTTCCTTTTTTACATCGAAGACAATCTCTTCATAACATTAAAAAAAGAAGAAAATCTGCATTAATCTAGACCTTGATACGTTCATTAAAAAATCCCACACTCCCCTCTCTCTCTCTCTCTCTCTCTCTCTCTCTCTCTCTCTCTCTCTCTCTCCCCACACACACACACACACACACACACACACACTGATAAGCCCAGTTTCGCGGCGTTCATCACCGGTGCCTAGCCGTGCAGGATCGCAATAGATCTCAATAATGCGCGACTATCTGCACAAAACACGGGAATTTCAGGCCAACCGAGACAACATATTTTCGGAGCGGGCTCCGGTTATTAATGCGCCAGGAATTTGGCTGCTTCCTTGCCACTTCTGGTTTAAATCTATGATTAATGTTCAACAAGGGCAGATTTAAAAAAAAAAAAAGTGCCCGCTGTATCATAGTTTTTTTTTTTTTAGAACTGTTTTTTTTCGGGGGCGGTAAGCATAAGGTAAGCTTAAGGTGGTACTGTAGGAAGAGTAGCAATGTTACGCGTTTGCATGATGATTTGCGAACTGCGCGCTAGAGCTAAAAATAATAATAATAGTAATTAAAAAAAAATAGAATTCAGGTTTTCTACTTTTTCAAATTAAGGTTAACTTTTCTTAAATTATTGCTATTAATGCATTACAAAAGTTACCAGTTACTAATTAAAATATCTTTGTCCATTCCATAGAGATACTCCAATTTAAAAAAAAAAAAAATCGCCCCACTCACATAGGAACAGTTAGTCTCCCTCCGCATCCCTCTAGCGTTCTTTTGAAGAAAAAAAAAAATGAGATGGATGGTACAACACTTGACAATGATTTTATTTACTTATTTTGTAAAATAACCTTCACCCAGCCCTTATCATCGCTTAGCTAACTTGCTAATAATGTATTTTAGCACACATACATACGCACACAAACAGATTTATAATTGGTCTATTTTTTGAAGCAATAAATCACCGTACGTTACGTCCTTGTCGCCGACCGGCGTAGATCAAACAGAGGAATGTGTGTTTCGGCGCTCTGTGCCGGGACATAAAGTTTAATTTCTTACATCAATTACCTTACGTGTGTAGATTCCCCCCCCCCCCCCCCCTTTTTTTTTTTTTTTTAATACACCTCCCTGCATAACTTTGATCATCAGAGGAGAAGAGGGGCGAGAGGGGGCGAAGGAGAATAATGAGGTGATGTGGCCGAGGCGCTGCATCACTCGCCTTCACAAGGCTATGCCCAGTAGGGGAAAGTTGGAGACCGAACGTGGTTGTAGCCCCCCCCCCTCCCCATTGCCAAACGGAGCAAACGGAAGCTTGTGCGATGTATAGATTTGGTGCGGCCCTATTGGATGGCTTTGTCTAGAAATAAACAAACAATGACTATAAAGTTATCGTTATCATCGTCATCGTCATCATCATAAAACAGTAATAGTGTTGATCATCATCATCACCATAGTCATAATAATCATAATAATAATAATAATAATAATAATAATAATAATAATAATAATAATAATAATAATAATAATAATAATAATAATAATGATAATAATAGTTGTAATAATAATAATAATAATAATAATAATAATAATAATAATAATAATAATAATAATAATAATACTGATAATATGATGAAGCTGAGAACAATAACAACAATAAAACACATTGAGATCAATACACCCCTCTTTCCCCACCCTTCGTCCTTCAATTTATTTTTTCTTCTACTTCGAAAATAATGTTTCTTCAACATAATGTTTGACTAGTGTCCTTTTTTATGTTTATTATTTTCACCTTTTTACTCTTTCATTTTAATCTCCCCCGCCCCCTTTTTTTTTTCTTTCATTCTTCATGTTGCATGTTTTATGTGTTTGCTGATACGGACAGTTTGCAAGGAGGACACAGCCATCTAAAAAATTTTTATTCATGTTTTTTTTTTTTTTTCTGTCGTCGTTTGATTTAAGTGTTGTGGTTACACCACAATAATGAAGATTTATAGGCCTGGAGGACGGAAAAAGGGGTGAGGGTGGAGGGCTATCACTTATCACGGACCTCCATGTCAACTTTGACGCCTATTATATCTGTTATCAAAGAGAAGGAGCACAGATTGACAGACACCCCCCCCCCCCCCCTTTTTTTTTTAAACTTCTCACTATATCACACAAGGACATAAATCTTCATTAACTCGACGCTCAGTGGAAGCTACACTGCTTTAGACTTAGTCGATACTGAAGATTCAGTGTTTTAAAATATCTCTGATACTGAGACGGTAGGGGCGCCACATTGCTCAGTAGGTAGACTGTAGGAAACACCAAGCGAGGATATTGGCTAACGAACATTTTTTCGTGGCTTGACGGAAACACGCCGCATAACACTTCTCGAGACATAGGGGGGCGAAAAGCAAAAACAAATTAAAAAAAAAAATTGCCTACGCTACTTTTATCTTAGAAGAAAAGAGCCAGCACTGTTCCTCAGTGACATCTCTGTGTAGTGATATTAAGCCGTTCTCTGGGAAGTGCAGCTTTTCCGGTGACTCGCAGCATGCACCGCAGCGCACCGAAGTTGTCCGCCGCCCGCTATACATGTGAAATGGAACGATAACTCTTCCCCTGGCTGGGCCAGTGAACCCAGACAAGTTTATGATGCGCCAACTCCGCCAAGACTGCATGATTAATCTGCTTTATGGTTGCTCTAAAATATATCCCCCGTGCTAAAATTTTTTATCTTCTATCTATACATGTCCCCTCCATGTAAATGATTAATCTCCTCTCTAATGTACTCACTATATTATAATTAATAGGGATATCTAATTTTACTCTAATTTTACTCTAATTTATAAAATTTGATTATTATTCCTTGCAAAGGACTCAAATTCTATAAAACAAATTATTTAAATTAATTATAATCAATAAATTTTCTTTTAATTATGTTACAAACATATATATATATATATAGATATATGACAAAAAAAAAATCCAACAATATTTTAGATTTCCAATATTTATTCTAATGAATTCCCCCCTTCTACATAATACAAAAACAAAACAATCTTAAACTAAATAAATATATCTATAAAACAAAATCACAAATTATTCCATACTATTTCATTACTATATAATTTATACTATTACATTTCAATTCTTGATAATCCTTTCTTTTTATATCTTGCACCGTCTATGTCTTCTTCCATACACACACCAGTTCTTGTCTGCTCACACACCAGTTCTTGTCTGTTCCAGTTTTAGTACTGTTTTGTTGAGTTATCTTTGCTTTATAAATTGTCTTCAAGTTTTTAACAAATAAGTTGAGGTGGCCGATTCTTATCAGCTTTCTTTTCAATATAATGATAAAAGTAATTTTTTTTTTAATGTCTTCATATCACACTCCTTGTGAGTGGTATTTTCATCACTAGGTGATGTCACTTAGGATACAATGTTCCTTTTTCCACTTAGGAATTGAAGTTGGTGTAACAAACCTAAGCCAACCACTGCATTCTTTTCACAAAAATAAAAATTAGGAGATAAAATTTGTTTCTTTTTTTCAGATTTTTCGGGTACTAGTTTTTAGGGCAATAATTTTTCCTGCAACAGAATAGGAAAACAGTTTTTAATTTAGCATCAGCTACTCAATCATTAATTCCTATCAACAAAATCAACAATATCATGATTTACTAGACATCATTTAACAAAACTTCTGAAAGTAAATTAATTATTTCTTTAAATCTCTAAATTCGTTATTATTTTACAATTTACGTTAATATTAATTAAAATCAAAATCTTGATCCAGATCTTATAATTTCTCACCTCTCCCGATTTAGTTTTACAGATGTAAAATCTCCTGTCTTTCTCAACAAAAATGCTATGTGCAAAGAGGGCGAACCCTCGTGTTCGTCGTCTTTTATAGTTCCAAGGCTAAATCTAAGGCTAAGGCTAAGGCACATACATTCTCGCTTTTCATTCCCCCACTGCTTATGAACTTCACTCACACCCCCCTATCTCCCCCTACGAAATTTTACAATTTCGATTTAAATTTCATTCTAATACAATCAAATTATACAATGGATATACATCATATAGCAATTCCTAGATTCCTAAATTATATTGATGAAGTCTTGTGGGTCGTTCTTCACAGCAGTGGGCAAAGCATCCATCTGTGGAAGATCCCCAGCGTCGAGGCAGGTAGTACTGGTGGCAGAGCTGCACCGGCGGTTCACCCAGACAAAGAGAAACGTGATAGAGAAAAAATTGTTTTAAGCATTTGTTGGTTTAAATGATAAAAAATGTGACACTTCTTCCCCCACATACCCGGAAAAACAACTACACTTAAGCTTTATTGTATTTTTTCTTTTTTTTTAATTAGGATCAAAAGCATCAGAATCTGCTTAAAATGTCACTAATGCAATTTTCTGTCCCCTTAATGGGTTCTACTTTAAAAGCAAATGGCTGCAGAGATAATGCATAACGGAGCAATCTTGCATTCTTAGTTTTATTCATTTTTAAAAATGTTAACGGTTTATGATCTGATTGAATAATGAACGAATTCATCAGAAGATACTTGGAGAAATGATGTAAAGCGAAAACAATAGCAAGGCATTCTTTCTCTATAATTGGGTAATTGCATTCCCTTTCTAACAATTTCCTGGAAATATAATAGCAAGGTTTTAGAATGTTATTGTGTTTCTGAAGTAGCACTGCACCAATAGCTTTGCTAGAAGCGTCGGCTCTAACAATGAATTCTTTATTAAGATCAGGTATAGCTAAAATGGGATCAGAAGCTAGTGCATGTTTTATTTCCTCAAAAGCTATCTCACAATCTTCATTCCAGACAATTTGATTTGGGTTCTCTTTTTTTAGTAGAGAAGTTAAAGGAGCTATTTTGTGAGAAAAGAAAGGAATAAATTTCCTATAGTAGTTTATTAAGCCACAAATTTTTCTAACATCTTTTTTTGTTTTCGGTCTTGTGAGGTTAAGGATTTTCTCTGTTTTTATTGGATCTGGCTTAATGTTTCCTTTGCCTACTATATGTCCTAAAAAGTTAATTGTTCTGAATCCTATATGACATTTTGATGGTTTCGCTGTAAGGTTTGCTTTCCTCAGAGTTTCTAAAGTCTCTCTTATATGTTCTAAATGATCATTCCATGTTTCACTGAAAATTAATACATCATCAAAATAGCTTGCTACGAATTTAAGATGTCCAAGTACTTTATTCATTGCTCTCTGAAAAGTTGGAGCTGCAGTTGATAGTCCAAAAGGTAGGTAGTTAAATTCCATTAATCCTAGTGATGTTTGAAAAGCAGTATATTGTTTACAATTTTCTCTCAAAGGAATTTGCCAATATCCTTTAGTTAGATCAAGTTTTGTGAAATATTTTGCTTTAGTAATTCTGGTTACCATTTCATCCATTTGTGGGATGGGTTCGTTATCAAATATAGTAACAGAATTCAATTTTCTAAAGTCAATGCACAAACGAATACTTCCATCTGGTTTCGCTACAACTGTAATAGGGCTACAATATGGACTACTAGAAGGTCTAATAATATCCTGTTCTAGCATAGTTTCAATTTCTTTCTCAATTGCATCTTTGGCTCTAAATGGAGTGGGATATTGGTGTACTTTAAAAGGTGTTGTATCAGTGAGTCTGATATCATGTTCCAAAACATTAGTTCTGCCTGGTATATCTGTTAGTGTGTTCTGAAATTTAGACAAAATGTCTCTTATATCTGATTTTTGTATAGGCGTAAGATTTTCGTCTAACTTTATATCTTTGAAACTTTGTGTTGATTTATTTATGAGATATTCAATATTTGCTTCTTTCTCTTCCATTTCTTCTTCCTTAGACATGGGTATAAAAGCTAATGTGGCTAATTTGATAGTATTGTCTGATGGTTTTCTATCATACCATGTTTTTAACAAGTTGGCGTGGTAACATCTGATATTGTCATTTATTTTAAAGAAATAGTTGTCACCTTTTTTATTAATAATTTGGAATGGTCCCTGGTAGTTATGGTAAATTTTACTATTGTTTTTAGGAAGTAAAATCATTACTTTTTGACCTTTCTTAAATGATCTGTATTGACTATGTTGATCAGCATAATCTTTTTGTTTTTGACTGTTTATCTTCACAGCGTGTGAAGCTATCTTGTTGGATTTTTTTATAATTCCTTTAAGTTTTTGTGCATAGGAATATGCATGTATCAATTCATCATTTTCTTCATTATGATTAGAACAAGAGTCAGCCAAAACATCTATAGGACCTCTGACTTTTCTTCCATACATTAGTTCAAAAGGGGGAAAACCTGTTGATGTGTTAGGCATTTGCCTCAGTGCAAAAAGAGTAGGGTTTAGTAGTATATCCCAATCTAAAGGGTTTTCTTCAGATAGCTTGACTAAAGTCTTTTGTATCGTTTGGTTACATCTCTCAACTAGTCCATGTGATTGGGGGTGTAAAGGTGCTGAAAGTTTCTGTTCAACGCCTAACATTTTCATAGTTTCTTGCATTGAATCCGAAATAAGTTGTCTGCCGTTATCTGATAGTACTACTTTGGGTATTCCTAGCCTTGAAAAGATGTCGAATAGTGCTTCTGCAACATTTTCAGTTTTGGTTCTTTTTAGTGGTATCGCTTCAGGCCATCTTGTAGAAAAATCTACCAAAGTCAGTATGTAAGAATTGCCTTTATTTGTTTCAGGTAGTGGACCTACAATGTCTATAGCTACTTTTTCAAACGGTTTTGTGATAACTTCCATCTTTCCCAAAGGTATTTTAGGTTTCTTTTTAGCGTGTTTCTGGCATATTTCACATGATTTTACATAGTTAGCAATGTCTTTTGTGACGCCAGGCCATGTAAATCTATTAAGTAAAGATTTCTTGGTCGCTGCTATGCCAAGATGTCCGGCAAATACAGAATCATGAGCTAACTTCAACACTTCCATTCTTAAGCAAGAAGGAACAATAATACTAATTTGGTTATCAATTTTGTTTTCAAATCTTCTGATCAATAGTCCATCTTCATATGCATATCCAGACATTCCAGTGTTAGCAAGGTATTTTAATTTAGATAAAGATTTGTCTTGCTCCTGAGCTTGTTGAAAAGCTTCTTTAGAAAACTTTCCAAAGATATGTGATTTTTCCTGATTATTGGAGTTAGATTTTGATCTATTGTTATCATCCATATTGATAGCGTTAGTTTTACTTGTAGTTTTTTCTTCACTATTTTTAATAGTAGATTTATCCTTTTCTTTTGTTTTAGCAGTTTGTGATCTTGTTGTCACTGGAGCTGTTATGTGTTTCAAATAACTATCTCTATTTGAGTTATCATCATGTTTGTCATTTCTTAGACCTTGTATCTTAATATGTGTGTTAGGATCTATATCATTCCCTAAAATCAAATCTGCAACGCAATTTGTAAATACAAGTACTTCTATTCTTCCTTGATAGAAAGGTGTAACAACATCTACTATTGCTGTGGGTTGTGTAATGGTCTGACCATTTATTAGTGTACACTCTACCTTTTCATTAGTCATTTGTGAATGTAAAACTTTACTAGCAGAAGCTGCTGACATAGAACAACCTGTGTCTCTCATGACTGAACATTCTATATTATTTATTAGACCCTTGAATAATGGAATATTGCTTTCATCACCTGAT
Source organism: Elysia crispata (assembly GCA_033675545.1). Taxonomy (NCBI): domain Eukaryota; kingdom Metazoa; phylum Mollusca; class Gastropoda; family Plakobranchidae; genus Elysia; species Elysia crispata. The sequence continues at coordinate 5,511 of JAWDGP010007487.1, read as the reverse complement.
AATGATGAGCTCAAGTTTGCTTTCTTATTATTTCTAGGACCGAACTGCTGTCTAACCTGATTTAGTGTTCGTGAATCCTGCTGTCTTGGCTTATAGAAATTAGGTTGGAACTGAGGCCGCACATTGCCATACTGGTTAGGTGTTCTAGGTCTATAGTTAAAATTTGACTGTGACACATTAGGTCTAGGCCTAAATGGTTGTCTGATGTTGCTATATTGTTTTCTTCCAAAATAATTTGGGGCACTGGCATATCTAGTTCTGTCCTGCTCTCTATCCATAGTTCTACTTTGTCTTTCTTGAAATTTAGTTGACAAAGCACATAAGCTAGGTTTTTTTGATAGTTTAGCATTAGGATGTGCTGTTTGAAACTGTTCAGCTAGACCTACAATATCACTAGTTGTTTTAGGGTTACGCTCCTTCAAAAATGTGACAAGTTCAGCGCTACACGACTCATACATTTGTTCTTTTAAAACTAAATCAGCTAAGCCTTTATAGTCATCTTTCTTTACACCGGCACTCTCAAACCATCTATCTCGTCCTAACACTAGTCTATTCACATAATTGCTAAAATCTTCTCCTTCTTTAGGGCAAGTCTTCCTAAATCTCTCATGGAAACCTTCTTCTGTGTATTTGTATCTTTTAAACAAAGCATCTTTTAAAGCATTATATGATTTATCTTGTAAACTATGCAACACCTGCAAACATTCTCCCGTCAACAAATTTGACAGTCCTATAAATTTCTCCTCTTCATTCCATCTATTCTGAGATGCTGTCAATTCAAATCTAGCTATATATGCTGGTAAATCATCATGCTCAGGGTTAAAGTTAGGTAGTTTAGGGATCCTTGTAAAACTATTGACCTTTCCCTGTTTAGTCTCCTCACCATTACTCTCATTTTTACTGCCTTTCATTTTCAATTCTAATTCTTTTAGTTTTATCTCATGTTCTCTTTCCTTTTCTCTAGCCTGTAATTCTCTTTCTCTTAGATCTAGTTCTCTCTTTTTCATTCTCTCCTCTCTTTCATCTTTTTCGCTAGATCTATTTAGTTCATCTTCATACAATTGTATCTGTTTATCAACAAAGTTACGTAAGTCTTGACCTTCATAATTAAGATCCTCGGCTAATTGTTTTATAGCAGCTAGATCCATGGTTAAGTTTTATATTTTATCTCTTTATTATTGTAATTTCAATGTTGTATTATATTCTCGTCCTTAGACTGAGTATTAATTATATTTCATGTGGGTATATGAATATTAAAAGAGATATACAATTGTTGCAAAACAGTCTTTCTTCTTCGACTATTAGCAACTCGATTATCGCTTCAATGTCATAGAATTTACTTCAACTGTATGGAAATTATAACCATGTAAGCAATAACTATTCCAAAAAATTACAACGAAATGACAACAATGACAGTACAATAAATTTAGAAAGTTAAATTATTTTTCCAGAGGACTATCTGGGTTTTAAGCTAGCTACGAGCTATAGGCCAGTTTATAGTCTTAGAATGTAATAAAAACAAAATTTTGCTCTTTACATTAACATTATGTGTTCATCATAGTCACTTTTCAATATTATTTCTCTTTTCTTGTGGAATTAGTATTCCTGTATTATTTCTCTTTTTTTTTTTTTCAACTCAAGCAGGTCAAATCTATATATAGCGTAGTGTCTCCTTAGTAAATTAATTCAACATCTCACCTCAACATAACAGAAGGTTATTTATATTTTACTTGATTAGTGCTCACCAACTCTAAAGATCAAATGCAAAATTCAAAATTTCGTCCTATGACTGGTAAGTTACACTTGCTTTTATGTCTTAATAAACCTCGGGGTACTTTGAGGCTAAACACAAAAATAACCAGACACAAGTTTACGAAATGCTTATGAATTATGTCATTAAAATCGACTTCTTAGCTCTTTTAAAGCATATGTCAATTTCCGGCGATCTACAGTACTAATGTTCTATCTGTACGTATGCACTCAAAATTAATCAAGTCACACGCAAGACAGATACTGAGTCAATTAGGAAATTTCTTAGACACACGATATAAAAGTCACCAAGTTCTAATTGATCATTATTGTTTACATTATGTATCTTAACTTTTTATCTCCACAAATACTTTATTTCATACAAGGCTCCTCAATAGCTATGTTTTCGGTCTACAGGAGATACATTTATGTAGTGAGTTTAACTCACTTCTTTGATTCTTTATACATTTATTTATTTTATACTATATTTTGAGGTTTTCAATCTTCTACTTTTACTTGTAGAATGTAATATTGGAGACGTGCACTGATCTCCAAATCACTAATATTTTGTTTATATTTTGTTTATTTGGTGAAATGACCTGTATATGTTCACTTTAGCGTTTGTTAGTCCTTTGACTTTCTCACCAACATTTTTAATATTCTCAGTTTACCGTTTTCATATCGTGCTTTCAAAGACACGTATTAAGAACAGATAGTTCTTTTATAAATATTTGTATAATAGTGTGTATATTGACACGTATTTTTATTAGTGACTATGGTATAATTAATTCTAGAGTTAGATCTAGATGTGTGTACTCTAAGGCAGAAAATAGGTTTTACTCACAATAAAATTATGAAGAATGTATTGTAAAAAACGCTACAAGACCAGTTTACTAACGAAACAAGACTAAGGGTGGGAACTCACTGTAACGGCCTAATTACATACTATAAATTTATGGGTGGGGATAAAATATATGTAAAAATACAGCTAACTAGAATACACTTAGACAGATAGTAAATCACGTGAGAAAAACATCAATCATAACCTTTCACACTCTCGTAAAATCTTACAGAACCACGCGACAATCTAAACACGAAAATTTTGTGAAATGAATAAGATACAACCTACAGAACTATATTATCTCAAGAATCAGCGGAGTCTTAGAAAATTTTCGGAATGTATTACCACTTATCAAATAATATAACGATCGGGGTGTATTTAATTCTAGATTAAACTATATTTAAGGGGGTCAATTAACAATCTAGAGAAAATACTTGGATAGTTATATTAAAAAAAACTCGGAAAAACTCTGCTGATAAAAGAGACAATACCCGCGCCACCTCTCCGATATAGATACAATTATAACACAATAAGATTTGCGAGTATGTCACTGTCTTAGATAAAACACTATATATGTTATTTATTTTTGTAATAGGTTCGTCGTATCTCCGGGTAATGTGACAGGGAAAAAAAATCACGTTTCTTCTTGACCCGGAGTCAACGCGCCGACGAACTCCCCCGCAATACACCTGTCTCAACACTGTGGCCGTCCCCGTGGATGCACCGCCCAGTGCGATGATGAAATCGACTCGTGGAGATAAAAATAATAGTTCGATATTAGAACATAATATGTGTATTGCATATAATGGGATGAAAATCGAGGAGAGGAAAAATTTTAAAAGATGGCAAAACTGATATTACCGGGTTACTAATATATAATTATAATATGATAAATTGCCCCTATAATGTTCCCAATAGTGTCCCCTCCATGTAAAATATATCCCCCGGGCTAAAGTATTTTCTATCTTCTATCTATACATGTCCCCTCCATGTAAAAGATTAAACTCCTCTCTAATTTACTCACTATATTATAATTAATAGGGATATCTAAATTACTCTAATTCATAAAATTTGATTATAATTCCTTGGATAGGACTCAAGTTCTATAAAACAAATTATTTTTATACTTAATTCAAATTAATGATAATTCATAAAAAAATTTTCTTTTAACTATGTCACAAACATATATATATATATATATATAGACTTATGTGACAAAATAAAAACCCAACAATATTTTAGATTTCCAATATTTATTCTAATGAATTCCCCCCTTCTACATAATACAAAAACAAAACAATAATTTTAAGAAACTAAATAAATATATCTATAAAGCAAAATCACAAATTATTCCATACTATTTCATTACTATATAATTTATACTATTACATTTCAATTCTTGATAATCCTTTCTTTTTACATCTTGCACCGTCTATGTCTTCTTCCATACACACACCAGTTCTTGTCTGTTCACACACCAGTTCTTGTCTGTTCCTCTGTTTTAGTACTGTTTTGTTGAGTTATCTTTGCTTTATAAATTGTCTTCAAGTTTTTAACAAATAAGTTGAGGTGGCCGATTCTTATCAGCTTTCTTTTCAATATAATGATAAAAGTATTTTTTTTTATATATGTCTTCATATCACACTCCTTGTGAGTGGTATTTTCATCACTAGGTGATGTCACTTAGGATACAATGTTCCTTTTTTTTTTCCACTTAGGAATTGAAGTTGGTGTAACAAACCTAAGCCAACCACTGCATTCTTTTCACAAAAATGAAAATTAGGAGATAAAATTTGTTTCTTTTTTTTTCAGATTTTTCGGGTACTAATTTTTAGGGCAATAATTTTTCCTGCAACAGAATAGGAAAACAGTTTTTAATTTAGCATCAGCTATTCAATCGATCTATATTAACAACAATCAACAATATCATGATTTACTAGACATCATTTAACAAAACTTCTGAAAGGAAATTAATTATCTCCTTAAATCTCTAAATTCGTTATTATTTTACAATTTACGTTAATATTAATTAAAATCAAAATCTTGATCCAGATCTTATAATTTCTCACCTCTCCCGATTTAGTTTTACAGATGTAAAATCTCCTGTCTTTCTCAACAAAAATGCTATGTGCAAAGAGGGCGAACCCTCGTGTTCGTCGTCTTTTATAGTTCCAAGGCTAAATCTAAGGCTAAGGCTAAGGCACATACATTCTCGCTTTTCATTCCCCCACTGCTTATGAACTTCACTCACAGTTGCTCTAGCGAGATGAAAGGCTTATGTTGTCTTGCTTGCGTGATGAAGACTCATGAATTGTATTGAAGACTTTTCAATTAATTTTAAATTTTCGTTGTAGTTGTTTTTAATTTGTTCCTTGTCCTTGTCCAGAAGGACACAGATATTCAAACTTGTAAAATCAACAATAGGCGCCACTCAGATTCAAAGTTCAAACATCATTTTGGAAACCACTGGGATTGAAACTGGCAACATCATTTTAGGTATTAATGGGACTGAAACTGGCAACATCATTTTAGATATTAATGGGATTGAAACTGGCAACATCATTTTAGAGATTAATGGGACTGAAACTGGCAACATCATTTTAGATATTAATGGGATTGAAACTGGCAACATCATTTTAGATATTAATGGGATTGAAACTGGCAACATCATTTTAGATATTAATGGGATTGAAACTGGCAACATCATTTTAGATACAAATGGGATTGAAACTGGCAACATCATTTTAGATACAAATGGGATTGAAACTGGCAACATCATTTTAGATACAAATGGGATTGAAACTGGCAACATCATTTTAGATACAAATGGGATTGAAACTGGCAACATCATTTTAGATACAAATGGGATTGAAACTGGCAAAATCATTTTAGATACAAATGGGATTGAAACTGGCAACATC
>JAWDGP010007486.1:0-16485 GCA_033675545.1 Elysia crispata | reverse complement strand
ACATGCATTGCTGCAGAGGAGTTGCAATATTTTAAAATTAGAAGAAGAAAGTGTTAATGGAACGAAGAAAGATTATTATTACAGCTGTATTCTTCTTCTTCTTCTTTCAAAAGTGTTATAAGAATCTTTATTGTCTTTGTTGTTGTTGTTGATGCTGCTTTTGTTGCCGTTGTGAGATCGCAGACTGGCCATTGGAATACTGAAATCAACAAGAGAGAGAGAGAGAGAGAGAGAGAGAGAGAGAGAGAGAGAGAGAGAGAGAGAGAGAGAGAGAGAGAGAGAGAGAGAGAGAGAGAGAGAGAGAGACAGACAGAGAGACGGATGTCGCAGAGGAGGTGGAATATTTTAAAACTAGTAGGGGAGTGTTAATGGAACGAAGAAAAGGTAGCAGCTGTATTCTTCTTCTTCTTCTTCTTCTTGTGTCAAAAGTATTATAAGTATTTATTTTGTCGTTGCTGTTGTTGTTGTTGTTGTTTTTATTTGTTGCTGCTGCTGCTGTTTCTGTTGTTTGAGATCGTTTGGGACTACTTTTAACAAATACTGAAATCAACAAAAGAGAGAGAGACAGAAACATTTTTTTGTTTTGTTTTGTTTTTACAACACTTATGATGTCAGTATTTTTTGATCTCTTACCCCCCCCCCCCCCCCCACACACACACACACACTCCATCTGCCGCTTTAATTTAACAATATTTTTTTTTTACACAGTACATGATCATCATCAAGCCGTGTGAGAAGTTTATTTTACGTTTTCCCCGTCATTTATTTTGATGAACCTTTATAAATTTCCTCTGAGTGGATTTTTGTGCACATGCGCCAATCTATTTTTAGCAGTGACTTATATAATGCTTTCACCGCTTGTGATTCATTCAGCGCCCCCCGGTACTAGATCTAGAGGTCTACTAGCTGGGATGACATGGACTGGAGTGGCTTCCCTTTTCTCTGTGTATTGAAGGGACTTGTTGTCCATCTCTCAGTAATCCAGATCCAGATCCAGATCCAGATCTAGATTTAGCTCTTTCCCTCCTCTCCTGCCAAGATGTAATCCTTTTGTTCTGGTGAGAGCGCGATGGCGTTGTTGGGATTCTGGTCTACCATCAGAGGGGATTCAGCGCCACAGTCATGCTTGTGTTGAGTGTTTGAGTGGGGTGAGACAGGGGATTCAGCGCCACAGTCATGCTTGTGTTGAGTGTTTGAGTGGGGTGAGACAGGGGATTCCATGCCACAGTCATGTTTGTGTTGAGTGTTTGAGTGGGGTGAGACAGGACTTGGTCTACCATCAGAGGTTATTCAGTTGTTTTAGTCATGCTTGTGTTGAGTGTTTGAGTGGGGTGAGACAGGGATTCTGGTCTACCATCAGAGGGGATTCAGCGCCACAGTCATGCTTGTGTTGAGTGTTTGAGTGGGGTGAGACAGGGGATTCAGCGCCACAGTCATGCTTGTGTTGAGTGTTTGAGTGGGGTGAGACAGGGGATTCAGCGCCACAGTCATGCTTGTGTTGAGTGTTTGAGTGGGGTGAGACAGGGGATTCTGGTCTACCATCAGAGGGGATTCAGCGCCACAGTCATGCTTGTGTTGAGTGTTTGAGTGGGGTGAGACAGGGGATTCAGCGCCACAGTCATGCTTGTGTTGAGTGTTTGAGTGGGGTGAGACAGGGGATTCAGCGCCACAGTCATGCTTGTGTTGAGTGTTTGAGTGGGGTGAGACAGGGGATTCAGCGCCACAGTCATGCTTGTGTTGAGTGTTTGAGTGGGGTGAGACAGGGGATTCAGCGCCACAGTCATGCTTGTGTTGAGTGTTTGAGTGGGGTGAGACAGGGGATTCTGGTCTACCATCAGAGGGGATTCAGCGCCACAGTCATGCTTGTGTTGAGTGTTTGAGTGGGGTGAGACAGGGGATTCAGCGCCACAGTCATGCTTGTGTTGAGTGTTTGAGTGGGGTGAGACAGGGGATTCTGGTCTACCATCAGAGGGGATTCAGCGCCACAGTCATGCTTGTGTTGAGTGTTTGAGTGGGGTGAGACAGGGGATTCTGGTCTACCATCACAGGGGATTCAGCGCCACAGTCATGCTTGTGTTGAGTGTTTGAGTGGGGGTGAGACAGGGGATTCTGGTCTACCATCAGAGGGGATTCAGCGCCACAGTCATGCTTGTGTTGAGTGTTTGAGTGGGGTGAGACAGGGGATTCTGGTCTACCATCAGAGGTGGATTCAGCGCCACAGTCATGCTTGTGTTGAGTGTTTGAGTGGGGTGAGACAGGGGATTCTGGTCTACCATCAGAGGGGATTCAGCGCCACAGTCATGCTTGTGTTGAGTGTTTGGAGGGGTGAGACAGGGGATTCTGGTCTACCATCAGAGGGGATTCAGCGCCACAGTCATGCTTGTGTTGGGAGTGTTTGAGTGGGGGTGAGACAGGGGATTCTGATCTACCATCAGAGGGATTCTTTGTGCCACAGTCATGCTTGTGTTGAGTGTTTGAGTGGGGTGAGACAGGGGATTCTGGTCTACCATCAGAGGGAATTCAGGGCGCTCACAGTCATGCTTGTGTTGAGTGTTTGAGTGGGGTGAGACAGGGGATTCTGGTCTACCATCAGAGGGGGATTCAGCGCCACAGTCATGCTTGTGTTGAGTGTTTGAGTGGGGTGAGACAGGGGATTCTGGTCTACCATCAGAGGGGATTCAGCGCCACAGGCCATGCTTGTGTTGAGTGTTTGAGTGGGTGAGACAGGGGATTCTGGTCTACTATCAGAGGGGATTCAGCGCCACAGTCATGCTTGTGTTGAGTGTTTGAGTGGGGTGAGACAGGGATTCTGGTCTACCATCAGAGGGGATTCAGCGCCACAGTCATGCTTGTGTTGAGTGTTTGAGTGGGGTGAGACAGGGATTCTGGTCTACCATCAGAGGGGTATTCAGCGTCACAGTCATGCTTGTGTTGAGTGTTTGAGTGGGGTGAGACAGGATTCTTAGTCTACCATCAGAGGGGATTCAGCGCCACAAATATGCTTGTGTTGAGTGTTTTATGTGAGACAGGGATTCTGGTCTACCATCAGAGGGAATTCAGCGCCACAGTCATGCTTGTGTTGAGTGTTTGAGGTGAGACAGGGGATTCTGGTCTACTATCAGAGGGAATTCAGCGCCACAGTCATGCTTGTGTTGAGTGTTTGAGTGGGTGAGACAGGGGATTCTGGTCTACCATCAGAGGGGATTCAGCGCCACAGTCATGCTTGTGTTGAGTGTTTGAGTGGGGTGAGACAGGGGATTCTGGTCTACCATCAGAGGGAATTCAGCGCCACAGTCATGCTTGTGTTGAGTGCTGAAGTGGGGTGAGACAGGGATTCTGGTCTACCATCTGTAGGGGATTCAGCGCCACAGTCATGCTTGTGTTGAGTGTTTGAGTGGGGTGAGACAGGGGATTCTGGTCTACCATCAGAGGGGATTCAGCGCCACAGTCATGCTTGTGTTGAGTGTTTGAGTGGGGTGAGACAGGGGATTGTGGTCTACCATCAGAGGGTATTCAGCGCCACAGTCATGCTTGTGTTGAGTGTTTGAGTGGGTGAGACAGGGATTCTGGTCTACCATCAGAGGGAATTCAGCGCCACAGCTTGCTTGTGTTGAGTGTTTGAGTGGGGTGAGTATTGTGTGGATTCTGGTCTACCATCAGAGGGAATTCAGCGCCACAGTCATGCTTGTGTTGAGTGTTTGAGTGGGGTGAGACAGGGATTCTGGTCTACCATCAGAGGGGACCAGCGCTACAGTCATGCTTGTGTTGAGTGTTTGAGTGGGGTGAGACAGGGGATTCTGGTCTACCATCAGAGGGGATTCAGCGCCACAGTCATGCTTGTGTTGAGTGTTTGAGTGGGGTGAGACAGGGGATTCTGGGTCTACTATCAGAGGGGATTCAGCGCCACAGTCATGCTTGTGTTGAGTGTTTGAGTGGGGTGAGACAGGGGATTCTGGTCTACTATTATGAGGGGATTCAGCGCCACAGTCATGCTTGTGTTGAGTGTTTGAGTGGGGTGAGACAGGGGATTCTGGTCTACCATCAGAGGGAATTCAGCGCCACAGTCATGCTGCTGAGTGTTTGAGTGGGTGAGACAGGGATTCTGGTCTACCATCAGAGGGGATTCAGCGCCACAGTCATGCTTGTGTTGAGTGTTTGAGTGGGGTGAGACAGGGGACTTGGTCTACCATCAGAGGGGATTCAGCGCCACAGTCATGCTTGTGTTGAGTGTTTGAGTGGGCAGTCATAGGATTCTGGTCTACCATCAGAGGGGATTCAGCGCCACAGTCATGCTTGTGTTGAGTGTTTGGAGGTGATTTGGACAATTGGGGATCTTTTTCTACCATCAGAGGGGATTCAGCGCCACAGTCATGCTTGTGTTGAGTGTTTGAGTGGGGTGAGACAGGGGATTCTGGGTCTACCATCAGAGGGGATTCAGCGCCACAGTCATGCTTGTGTTGAGTGTTTGAGTGGGGTGAGACAGGGATTCTGTCTACCATCAGAGGGGATTCAGCGCCACAGTCATGCTTGTGTTGAGAGTGTTTGAGTGGGGTGAGACAGGGATTCTGGTCTACCATCAGAGGGGATTCAGCTCCACATTCATGCTTGTGTTGAGTGTTTGAGTGGGGTGAGACAGGATTCTAATTACCATCAGAGTGGATTCAGCGCCACAGTCATGCTTGTAAGCGACTGTTTGAGTGGGTGAGACAGGGGATTCTGGTCTAACATCAGGGATCTCAGCTCCACAGTCATGCTTGTGTTGAGTGTCTTTTGGGAGGGTGAGACAGGGATACTGGTCTACCATCAGAGGGGATTCAGTCTTGCCTAGCGTGGTTTTTTTTCCATGCTTGTGTTGAGTGTTTGAGTGGGGTGAGACAGGATTTCACAATTGGGAAGTCAGGAGGGGTGGGGGGTGAGACAGTGGTCTACCATCAGTGGCCACAGTGGGGGGTTTGATTGGGGGAGGGACTTCAAAATTCAGCGCCACAGTCATGCTTGTGTTGAGTGTTTGAGTGGGGTGAACCAACCACATCCTTCCTCTCTCTCTCTCTCTCTCTCTCTCTCTCTCTCTCAGGGGATTCTGGTCTCTCAGTTCTCCCACAGTCTTTGTTGTGCTGTCATGCTTTTTGTGTTCCAGTAAGTTACTTCACTGGGCTAGCGCTTTCCATCTTTCTGTAGGGTGTGTGGCTTGTAGGAGGCTGATCTCTCATCGTGTGTGAGCATGAGTGACTTTTACAACCAACACATCCTAAATTTTTTTGTGCCCTCCTTTTTATTCTGCACGCCGAATATCTCTTAAACTCGTCTGTCCTCTGTCTGTCTGTCTGTCTGTCTGTCTGTCTCTCTCTCTCTCTCTCTCTCTCTCTCTGTCTCTCTCTCTCTCTCTCTCAACCTCTCTTTTCCCATCAAAATCTCTAAATCATTTTTTGTAAAATTGAAATTCTAGTTCTTTTAAACACACAAACAACAAAAAGCCCTAGCCTAGCCCATCAACCAGAATTAGGCAAGTGGGTGATATGTTATCTCCTAGAGGGGATCTATGGGAGGAACTTTTTTTTATAGTATGGCAGATCTAATCTACTGCACTGGCCTCATCTTGTTGGCGTGGGCGGGCTGCGGTATTGTGCCTGTTGCTGGTGTGGTGTGTAGCCCAGTAACCCACACCAGAGAGTGTAACATACCCACACCGACTGTGTAGGCCCCATTGCCAGCTTGTGTACTCCGCCTATCAGGCGCGCGTGATTTTTGAAATCTTTTATCATCTCGTTCATAGCTCGAGAGAGATTGTTGGTGAAATCTTTTGGAGAGGCTTTGGACAAAAATACAGATTTTTAAATCCTGTGTCAGCTTGGAATCAAAAACAAAAGCTAGAATCCAGATGTAGATTTAGATTCTAGCTAAAGTTTACATCAGCCGAGGTGAGTATTAGATCTAGATTACGCTTTGGATTTATTACTAGTCTAGATATAGGAAGAGGCAATTTTACTGACCTACATTACGAGATCACCACAAGTAAAATCGCTTCCACCCACGGCAGTTATGAATTATGGACATTCTTCTCCAGGCACTGGCCAGAGATCTTCTAAATCTACGGTGTGAAGGCAGTTTTCTGTTCCACTAGATCTAGATCTAGATCTAGTTGGGTAGGCCTATCTAAAACTTTGCATATTTACTGTGTGAAGTATATAAGTTCTATATCTAGAGTCTAGATCTAGATCTAGTTGGGTATCTAAAACTTTGCATATTTACTGTGTGAAGTATATAAGTTCTATATCTAGAGTCTAGATCTAGATTATATTTTCTGGACCCAGCCTTTCAATGCGTGTAATGATGGTAAAACACACTGGTATTTTGGATGAGGGCAGTGCACTTATTGGTATGCGACTTGTCCAAGTCGTCTTGATTTCATTCATATTTCATTAGTTAAAAGAGCTCATATTTCACAGAATTAAATTCCATTCTTGTAAAAAAAAAAAGGGGGGGGGGGGGGGGAAGTCTATGCCTATATTAGTTTTGTCATCAGTGATTAATCTTTCAAAGAATGTCATGTAAAGTTTCCAGTGAGAATTATGGATCTATGAATAGACCTAGATTTCTAGATGGGATGGCAGTGAAGCTCAAAATTACATCATTAATCATAAATTTATACATGTATGTAACAGACGTTCGACCAAGATTCTGACTCATTTCTCACCGGACTCTCACTTTCTTTCACGTCAGAAGGGTCTTCGCACCATGCACTCTTCTAGATCTAGATCTAGATTTAGCTTCTTTTTAAAATTGCCATCGATGGTTTGAAAACAAAAGGCGAAAAAAAAAAAAAAAGAAAAAACAACAAACCACAGCCAACAAAGACAAAAAAAAAAAAAATCAGAGCACCAATCTGATTTTTTTTAGATGTATATTATTTTTTAAACATTTTTACTTGCGTAACTTTCACATCTTACAAAGCTGTGATGTTTAATTGTCGTTTGTTTTGAATTTGAGTTCAGTGTACTTTGGTATTATATTTATAATAACAATTCACGTGATGATATTTTTGTAAAGTCACACTCATACTTAATTATTCTTATCTATCAGCACCATCTGGAGTGGATTCGTTTTGTCTTTGATCCAGTTTTATCTTTTTTTTTTTTCTTGTGGAGGTTATGAGACGGTGACTGTTTTTTCCCCACCGATGGTAATGAAGAAAGTCAGATAGAGATAACTCCCATTCTTTTTTCATGACTCCCTTTTCCTCTCTATCTCTCTCTTCTCCATTAACACAGGTCTTGATGTTCATAAGGTTACATTTCCTCTATTCGTGAAAATAACTATTGATCACCTGTCTTAGGTTTATGTCCCTGATTCCACATCGTTATGCTAATAAGGTATACTTTGTGTGTGTATATATATCGAGGGGTGGGGGGAGGCGACCTTCTTCCAAACCAATTCGCGTTGAAGGTTAAGATAACCTGTGGAGATGTCCATGTTTATTCTGGTCCCCTCAAGTGCACACAACGTCTTGTCCCTTACAGAACCCGCCCACTCCCATCTGCTTCACGGAAATAGCTGGGCTAATGTTCTGTTTTGTTAACCGCAGTAGTAGGGACGTGTTTACGACGTAAGCCATCAATAAGTAAATGGGAGCACTTAAAACAGGCGGGGGATTTGTGTAAACATGTGTCACCAGGTGGACTAAATACACAATGAGCACTATGGTCTTGGGGTTCAAGTTTTATGTGTGGCGATTTTCCCGTTTTTATTGCCACATTATGAATGGGCGATATTTGCGCTGTACCAACACACACACACACACACACTGTCGGTTGTAATGTTGGATATGAACAAAGTCTTAAACACCGCGATATTTTTCCCCCTCTTCTTCATCAACTGATTAGCCGCATCCAGGCAGCCAAGACCCATACGTGCTGTGCTGCTTACCGGCTGTTGCATGTTTCAACATCAACTGATTAGCCGCATCCAGGCAGCCAAGACCCCTCCGTGCTGTGCTGCTTACCGGCTGTTGCATGGTTCAACATCAACTGATTAGCCGCATCCAGGCAGCCAAGACCCATACGTGCTGTGCTGCTTACCGGCTGTTGCATGTTTCAACATCAACTGATTAGCCGCATCCAGGCAGCCAAGACCCATACGTGCTGTGCTGCTTACCGGCTGTTGCATGTTTCAACATCAACTGATTAGCCGCATCCAGGCAGCCAAGACCCATACGTGCTGTGCTGCTTACCGGCTGTTGCATGTTTCAACATCAACTGATTAGCCGCATCCAGGCAGCCAAGACCCATACGTGCTGTGCTGCTTACCGGCTGTTGCATGTTTCAACATCAACTGATTAGCCGCATCCAGGCAGCCAAGACCCATACGTGCTGTGCTGCTTACCGGCTGTTGCATGTTTCCACATCAACTGTAAGCTGTACAGCCAGGGCAGGTCGGAGTTTGGGAACACAATCTAGGCGGCCACATAGAGCAGACCGCCCAGTAGGATTCATTTCTCAGAAATCTCAGTTCGATACTGATGGCGGCGGGACACTTGTTGGGAGAGATTTTTTTTGGAGAGGGAGGGAAAGGAAGGAAGGAAGGAATAAAGGATGGAGGGGCAAGGGGAGAGGAGAGGAGATGAGGCATGGGGGTGGAGGGGTCATGGTCACATGAACTATTATACAGCTAAGCTTCTCAGGAAACAATATTCAACCACGCACACAAACACATATAGGAGACTTAGATCCTTGAAAAATAGGTCCAATTAAGCTTTTTTTTTGTTCGGAGATCGTGCAATATTGTGTGTGCATTACTGCGCTCGCCATCTGGTATGCGCCATAATTATGTCGCATAACCTAATTAATGCGCCCAGCGTAGTTCTTTAAACCAAAATTAACTAGAAAAATATTTTTCGTCATTAACATTCCACTTCAATTTTCATTCTACGTTCAACGTGGAAAATCTACCCATAGTCTCATAAAGAAGAAAAAAAAAACTTTTCGTGACAAGGCATAAATAATTTTTTTTTAAAAAATTCATAAATTATCTTTTTTTTCTGGCTTTGGTATGTGATGCCCCGAAGGGGTGTGGCGTATTTGCAAGGTCACGTGGCTGTTGATTGGGTTAGGTCGGGATCAGGGGAAGCGCATGTTGATTGGGTTTGCTTTATATGATTCTCTGGAGGGTTGGAGTGAGAGAGGATTGGGGAAATACCTTCACTAGGAGAGATAGAGAGATAGATAGATAGATAGCTACATACATACATACATGTAAATAGATAGAGAGACAGAAAGAGAGAGAGAGAGAGAGAGAGAGAGAGAGAGAGAGAGAGAGAGAGAGAGAGAGAGAGAGAGAGAGAGAGAGAGAGAGAGAGAGAGATAAGAGAAGAGAGAGGGGGGAGGGGGAGGAGAAGGCTACTATCCCAAAATGCCCGGATCTCATTATTTTAACAAGCAACATAGTCCTATCACAGTCTTCTCGGTTCCACCCGGTGCAACTTGTCTCGGTTCGTGACGGTTTCAGACAGAACCGGTTCTGTCGCTGTTATCATTCTAATTGGCTCGACTCGTAATATTAACCGCTGCCCTCTATCTTCTTCACAGGCATAGCTATCCGATTACAAGATCCGATGTGTCCAACAATCAGAAGCAATGGGCGATGACACCTGTAGTAGTTTTAGTACTTATGTAGTGAAGTTTTTTTTTCCCGAAGCAATGGGTTTCCCTTTAATCCTTTCTCGCTTATGTGGTTTTTACCGGCGCAGGCCGCACAGTCCAGCACAGACGCTGTTGCTTGACCTGGTTACAGGCGCTTAACTCTGCAGCATTGTCCACTTCAGCCCTCAAATGATTTGATGAAATTTTGACTTGCTAGATCTACATCTGATGAAGGAGATATGACTCTTGCTTATTTTCTACTGATAACATTGTCTGTGTGACTCATAGGGCGACTTCAAAGATGAAAAACAATAGAGATAATTTAGGCGGAAAAATGTTGGAAGGAAGCAAGAGGAAGTGGCGGGTGGAGAAAAAAAGTGGGGAGGGGGGGGGGGAATGTTTGTTAAAGGCTAAATGTATTATATGCAGATTGTCTGCTTATTTTATACAGAAGCACAAAAAAAAATGGATGTCTGCAGCTGCTTTAGTTATTAGAGGCCTCGAGGTCAGTGGAGGGGAAGGGAAGTGTATGTGTGTGTGTGGGTGGGAGGGGGATTGTAGCCTCAGAATGGGTCAGATCCTCTTCACCAATATCGAAGTCAGACAAGCCGGAGTCAAGTGTAATGGTTCATAATTTATTATTATCAGGAAAATTTACGCGAAGAATCAGCGAGAAGATCTTTTAAACCGTTTCCTTTGTTGTTACTTTACTCTGACTCTGAGAATTAGACTGATTGAAACCACGTGACTCAATAATTATCGAGAAGATCTTTCCAACCGTTTCCTTTGTCGCTACTTTACTCTGACTCTGAGAATTAGACTGATTGAAACCACGTGACTCAATAATTATCGAGAAGATTGGTTCACAGTCCGGGGTCACCAAGAGGTCAAACTGACCACTCGGTTCTCACGAGCCACCGAGTCTGGTGATGGCCGCGCACATCGCTCTGAAAATGTTTGCTAACATCCCTCACTCTGGCTATCGGTCAAATATGTCGATTAAGGTAACACAAGGCCACGTGACCAGAAGATTGACCACATCGGCGAGACTACCATGGTCAATCGACCTCCAGTGGTCAGCGATTCTCGAGGCAGTGGAGAATGTGACTGGTCAACTGATGGCATCACACCCACTTGACTTCCATCGCGGTGATTGTGTAATACCGAACTTATCCGTCTTAATGTTACAGTAAGAGATAACTTCACACCCACTTGACTTCCATCGCGGTGGTTGTGTAATACCGAACTTATCCGTCTTAATGTTACAGTAAGAGATAACTTCACACCCACTTGACTTCCATCGCGGTGGTTGTGTAATACCGAACTTGTCCGTCTTAATGTTACAGTAAGAGATAACTTCACACCCACTTGACTTCCATCGCGGTGGTTGTGTAATACCGAACTTATCCGTCTTAATTTTACAGTAAGAGATAACTTCACACCCACTTGACTTCCATCGCGGTGGTTGTGTAATACCGAACTTATCCGTCTTAATGTTACAGTAAGAGATAACTTCACACCCACTTGACTTCCATCGCGGTGGTTGTGTAATACCGAACTTATCCGTCTTAATGTTACAGTAAGAGATAACTTCACACCCACTTGACTTCCATCGCGGTGGTTGTGTAATAACCGAACTTATCCGTCTTAATTTTCTTATGACAGTAAGAGTATAACTTCACACCCACTTGACTTCCATCGCGGTGATTGCAAAAAAGTAATACCGAACTTATCCGTCTTAATGTTACGAGTAAGAGATAACTTTCACACCCACTTGACTTCCATCGCGGGTGATTGTGTAATACCGAACTCGTTTTGTTATCCGTCTTAATGTTACAGTAAGAGATAACTTCACACCCACTTTCGACTTCCTCCATCGCGGTGGTTGTGTAATACCGAACTTATCCGTACTTAATGTTACAAGCGGCATGTTAGAGTATAACTTCACACCCACTGCTGACTTCCATCGCGGTGATTGTGTAATACCGAACTTATCCCGTCTTAATGTTACAGTGCAAGAGATAACTTCACAATCTCCACTTGACTTCCATCGCGGTGGTTGTGTAATACCGGAACTTATCCGTCTTAATGTTTTTTTCAAGCAGTAAGAGATAACTTCACACCCACTTGACTTCCATCGCGGTGGTTGTGTAATACCGAACTTATCCGTCTTAATGTTACAGTAAGAGATAACTTCACACCCACTTGACTTCCATCGCGGTGGTTGTGTAATACCGAACTTGTCCGTCTTAATGTTACAGTAAGAGATAACTTCACACCCACTTGACTTCCATCGCGGTGGTTGTGTAATACCGAACTTATCCGTCTTAATTTTACAGTAAGAGATAACTTCACACCTTGTCGTTACCACCTGGCCTACTTGACATGTTGCTATTACGAGAGAGGAAGATAGATAGATAGAGAGAGAAAGAGAGAGCGAGAGATTGGGGGAGAGAGAAAGAGAGAGCAAAAGATTTCTAGCAGAGAACGAAACAGGTTTAGAGAGAGATGAGCTATTGGGAAGATTCGAACAAGCAGGGAAATCTATTGAAATGCTATGGGTCATAAATTCACTGAACTTGAATACTTTGTTGATGAGACTGAAGGGCTGGTCGAGACAGAGTCAGTTAGAGAGAGATAGAGAGCTAGAAAGGAAGAGAAAATGAGACTGGTCTCTTTATTGAAGAAAGATGGACCATAAAGATGGAATAACACCGGCTTAGCCTTGTCCAGTTTAATCACCTCGCCTTCTACCCCAGAGTGGCTACTAATGGTCAAGTTAAGTTCCGGTGACAACAGGGCAGCAATATCCGGTGGGAGGGTTCAGTGAGGAGGTTGGGGTGTTTGACCTGGTCTGTGTTGATGTTTCAAGTTTGTTGGAGCTAGCGACAGTCCCCGTCTTCCGTGACGTCATTCCAACGGGTGGTTCCAGGAGTGGCGGTGGCTGTGGGGTTTGGGCGTCCGCCATGATAGTGATATCCGCACGCTATTTTTGTGCGGATTCGAGTCCGGGCCTGTTCTTTTCAGTTCCCCACTGTCCGACAAACAGCACACACAAACCATCACAAACCAGTCACGTGGGTCTTTGCTGTAGATGGGTGCTTGTTCGCATTCCGCCAATGTTTTGGCTCTGAGCTATTGATCTATAGGTTTAAATATCAGCTAACTTTATATATTTTCGCCATTTTTTGGAACATAGGCATAGTTTTAACCGCCGTGTTAGGACCGTCCGCTCCATAGTACACGTAGTGTTACTCTTAGCTTTAACCGCCGTGTTAATACCGTCCACTCCATAGTACACGTAGTGTTACTCTTAGCTTTAACCACCGTGTTAATACCGTCCGCTCCATAATACACGTAGTGTTACTCTTAGCTTTAACCACCGTGTTAATACCGTCCACTCCATAGTACACGTAGTGTTACTCTTGGCTTTAACCACCGTGTTAATACTGTCCGCTCCACAGTACTCGTAGTGTTACTCTTAGCTTTAACCACCGTGTTAATACCGTCCGCTCCATAGTACACGTAGTGTTACTCTTAGCTTTAACCGCCGTGTTAGGACCGTCCGCTCCATAGTACACGTAGTGTTACTCTTAGCTTTAACTGCCGTGTTAGGACCGTCCGCTCCATAGTACACGTAGTGTTACTCTTAGTTTTAACCACCGTGTTAGGACCGTCCGCTCCATAGTACACGTAGTGTTACTCTTAGCTTTAACCGCCGTGTTAGGACCGTCCGCTCCATAGTACACGTAGTGTTACTCTTAGCTTTAACCGCCGTGTTAACACCGTCCGCTCCATAGTACACGTAGTGTTACTCTTAGCTTTAACCGCCGTGTTAACACCGTCCGCTCCATAGTACACGTAGTGTTACTCTTAGTTTTAACCGCCGTGTTAGGACCGCCCGCTCCATAGTACACGTAGTGTTACTCTTAGCTTTAACCGCCGTGTTAATACCCTCCGCTCCATAGTACACGTAGTGTTACTCTTAGCTTTAACCACCGTGTTAATACCGTCCGCTCCATAGTACACGTAGTGTTACTCTTAGCTTTAACCGCCGTGTTAATACCGTCCGCTCCATAGTACACGTAGTGTTACTCTTAGCTTTAACCGCCGTGTTAATACCGTCCGCTCCATAGTACACGTAGTGTTACTCTTAGCTTTAACCGCCGTGTTAATACCGTCCGCTCCATGGTACATGTAGTGTTACTCTTAGCTTTAACCACCGTGTTAATACCGTCCGCTCCATAGTACACGTAGTGTTACTCTTAGCTTTAACCGCCGTGTTAATACCGTCCGCTCCATAGTACACGTAGTGTTACTCTTAGCTTTAACCACCGTGTTATTACCGTCCGCTCCACAGTACTCGTAGTGTTACTCTTAGCTTTAACCGCCGTGTTAATACCGTCCGCTCCACAGTACTCGTAGTGTTACTCTTAGCTTTAACCACCGTGTTAATACCGTCCGCTCCATAGTACACGTAGTGTTACTCTTAGCTTTAACCACCGTGTTAATACTGTCCGCTCCACAGTACTCGTAGTGTTACTCTTAGCTTTAACCACCGTGTTAATACCGTCCGTTCCATAGTACACGTAGTGTTACTCTTAGCTTTAACCGCCGTGTTAATACCGTCCGCTCCATAGTACACGTAGTGTTACTCTTAGCTTTAACCACCGTGTTAATACCGTCCGCTCCACAGTACACGTAGTGTTACTCTTAGCTTTAACCGCCGTGTTAATACCGTCCGCTCCATAGTACACGTAGTGTTACTCTTAGCTTTAACCACCGTGTTAATACCGTCCGCTCCATAGTACACGTAGTGTTACTCTTAGCTTTAACCACCGTGTTAATACCGTCCGCTCCATAGTACACGTAGTGTTACTCTTAGCTTTAACCGCCGTGTTAATACCGTCCGCTCCATAGTACACGTAGTGTTACTCTTAGCTTTAACCACCGTGTTAATACCGTCCGCTCCACAGTACTCGTAGTGTTACTCTTAGCTTTAACCGCCGTGTTAATACCGTCCGTTCCATAGTACACGTAGTGTTACTCTTAGCTTTAACCACCGTGTTAATACCGTCCGCTCCATAGTACACGTAGTGTTACTCTTAGCTTTAACCACCGTGTTAACACCGTCCGCTCCATAGTACACGTAGTGTTACTCTTAGTTTTAACCACCGTGTTAATACCGTCCGCTCCATAGTACACGTAGTGTTACTCTTAGCTTTAACCACCGTGTTAATACCGTCCGCTCCATAGTACACGTAGTGTTACTCTTAGTTTTAACCACCGTGTTAATACCGTCCGCTCCATAGTACACGTAGTGTTACTCTTAGTTTTAACCACCGTGTTAATACCGTCCGCTCCATAGTACACGTAGTGTTACTCTTAGCTTTAACCACCGTGTTAATACCGTCCGCTCCATAGTACACGTAGTGTTACTCTTAGTTTTAACCGCCGTGTTAGGACCGTCCACTCCATAGTACATGTAGTGTTACTCTTAGTTTTAACCGCCATGTTAGGACCGTCCGCTCCATAGTACTCGTAGTGTTACTCTTAGTTTTAACCACTGTCCGCTCCATAGTACACGTAGTGTTACTCTTAGCTTTAACCGCCGTGTGAATACCGTCCGCTCCATAGTACACGTAGTGTTACTCTTAGTTTTAACCGCCGTGTTAGGACCGTCCGCTCCATAGTACACGTAGTGTTACTCTTAGTTTTAACCGCCGTGTTAGGACCGTCCGCTCCATAGTACACGTAGTGTTACCTTTAGTTTTAACCGCCGTGTTAGGACCGTCCGCTCCATAGTACACGTGGTGTTACTCTTAGTTTTAACCGCCGTGTGAATACCGTCCGCTCCATAGTACATGTAGTGTTACTCTTAGTTTTAACCACCGTGTTAGGACCGTCCGCTGCATAGTAGATGTAGTGTTACTCTTAGTTTTAACCGCCGTGTTAGGACCGTCCGCTCCATAGTACATGTAGTGTTACTCTTAGTTTTAACCACCGTGTTAAGACCGTCCGCTCCATAGTACATATAGTGTTACTCTTAGCTTTAACCGGCGTGTTAGGACCGTCCGCTCCATAGTACATGTAGTGTTACTCTTAGCTTTAACCACCGTGTTAATACCGTCCGGTCCATAGTACATGTAGTGTTACTCTTAGTTTTAACCGCCGTGTTAGGACCCGTCCTGCTCCATAGTACGAGGGGGCGGGCTGGATAATAAAGGGCCGTTTTCTTGTAACTTTAAAAAAATAATCGCGCTAGAAACTTCACATTTTGCATGTGCATACTCTCGAACCAATTGTCTAACCACACCCCTTCACAAAATAGGATCTGTGTGACGTCATTTGCGTTCACAATCAGTGACGTTGCAATATGTGTGCAGCGATCTCGGTCGGTGAGAAAATGGCGGCTTCTAGTAATGACCACCTTATGATCAACAACGCTCTGTTATCCGAGTTTCTTTACTGCAGAAGGATGTTCTGCAGTTGTCATCCACAAGAGAATGAAAGCTGTATACGGTGATGCTTGTCTTACTGAAGGTAAAAGTTCGAAAGTGGGCGAGATTTTTATCGAGGAGAAGGACCCTAAAGAAACAACAGTCCGTGATCGCAAAAAGGCCCGGGCGGCCGGTCTCCCGGTGCAACTGACACTATGCACCAACAGAAGGTAGACGAAATGATTGTTGCAAATAGAAGAGTGAAACAAAAAGACATTGCAAATGCGCTTGACATTTCAAAAAGAACGAGTTCATCACATTATCACAGTCCACCTTGGTTACAGGAAAGTCTCGGCAAGATGGGTACCGGAGACAGCTCACTGTGGAAATGAAGGCACAGAGGAAAACGA
>JAWDGP010007485.1:17500-27073 GCA_033675545.1 Elysia crispata | reverse complement strand
GTCTTTGATGTTTTTGTTGTTGTTGCTGTTGTTGCTGTTGTTGTTGTTGTTGTTGTTGTTGTTGTTGTTGTTGTTGTTGTTCTTCTTCTTCTTCTTCTTCTTCTTCTTCTTCTTCTTCTTCTTCTTCTTGTATCTTGCCTTTATATATAAATATATATATATATATATGATACACCATTCACTGCTGTAACAGATAGTGTTTGTGCATGATGGGATAGGATTCTATCACAATCCTCTGGGAGATATTCCTTGTGACACACCATTCACTGCTGTAACAGATATTGTTTGTGCATGATGGGGTAGGATTCTATCACAATCCTCTGGGAGATATTCCTTGTGACACACCATTCACAGCAGCTGCTTAACAGATATCCCATTTGTTTTGTGCATGATGATGGAAAGGTAGGATTCTATCACAATCCTCTTGGAGATATTCCTTGTGATACCACCATTCACTGCTGTAACCGATATTTGTTTTGTGTGCATGATGGGGTACGGGTAGGCGTCTCTATCACAATCCCCTGGGAGATATTCCTATTAAAAGTCAGATTTCTCTTCCTGCTGTAGCTGCTGCTGTTTTGCAGGGTTTTTTTTCATGTTGATGTGTTGTTTTGGTTGCGGGTACTGTTATTGACATTTCTGTGTGTTTGGTTTTTTTTTTAATTCAGGCAAATGTATTTTGTTTAAATTTCTGTTTTTTTTTTTATTTTTGTTGTGTACCTCCGAAAGAGCAGAAATAATGATGAAAAAAGAACATCTCTGTTTAGTCTCTAAAATAAAAAAAAAATTAACCAAATACATTTTTTTAATCCTAAAGACATCACAAATTTCATATTGTTACCTCGGTCAAAAAAAAAAGATTTCGGAAGAGCTTTATAGCATATATTATGAACTGTACGTGGTTTGATCCATAGCGTTAAGTGAATGGCATCACGCAGACCCTAAAACAACATGCCATGTTATGCAATAAAACTTCAAACCCAGTATTCCAGATACAATAAATCATTAAAGTTTATCTCTCTACCTTCGTCCCATCCTCAGGTTGGCTGGCAGAAACTACCGTGACTTCCTGAACGAGATTGACAACGTCCACGAAACGATGAGGTTTTCTTACCCCAAAATACAGGTATACACAACAATAAAACCAGGTAACGGTGGCAAATTTTGTAAACTCCCAATCTATTTATAGATCAGTTTAAACATTACGTACAAGTACATCGTCAACTGTGTATTCCAGCGAGGCAATGCAACTTTGGGAACATTCTGTTTGTCTTTAAATGGCCCTATAATATACTTTTAGAAAAACTCTCAAATATATTGGGCATGTTAATAGCTCAAGAATAGCAAGCAGATTTTGTAAAATCCAAACCAATTTCTAATTAATTGTAAAACATACATTACCAAGTAGGTTAAAGTAAATGCGCAGTTATAAAAATCCCACAAGGCAGTGCACCTTTAAGTACTTTTTTCGGGATTTCACAGCCTTCAAATAACTATTTGAGGTAATCTTTAAATAGATTAGGAAAGCGAAGAATGATATGTTTTTCCCAAGTACCAGTTTTCTAATATTGTTGAAATACACGGAAGTTTCCGCTTGTTTTTCGACTATTAAGAACAGTTTGCAAATTTTATAAAATTTCAATCTATTTATAGATTTTTAAAGTGTTTATTATCATGTCCAAATACATGGCATCTATAAATATCCATAGGACAGTGTAGGCATTGTGCCTCTAAACACTGTTGTATATTTAACGTCGTAAGTTACGATTTAAGGAGGATTTGTCCATAGTTTTATAAAATTAAATCAAATGGGTTTTTTTTATGTACATTGGCTTCTGAATTTGTTCGAGTTATTCGTATTGCCGAAAAAAGTTATATCAAATAATTGCCAACTGTATTTGAAAAGTTTTGCAACAGCTTTTAGTAAACTTGATTTTAAAAAAAATCTGTAATTTTAGTAAGTCATTCATTGTTCTCCTTAAGTTACTTAGTCGTTAGAATTCTATTTGATTACACGATAGCCATCATCTCTAGCAAAGCTATCTGATTATAAATGTCTTGTCGGTCCACAGCGAACAGTATTTCAATATCTTATCTGTCAGTAAGAAGCTCACCCACCTGACTACCATCAACACTTATAAGAATCTTAGCACGATTTCACATAGTTAACTCTTTTATAAACACATATTTAGAAGTAAAAATGGTCATAGGCCTATTCTAAAGATAATTCTGATACTAGATCTAGAGTACAGTAGATCCGCGTGGCAGCTCACGTTAAAACAAGTCGGAAATGGACTGGACTGTTCAGTGCTTGCCTCGGTACGCACTGCAAGTCTGACAACTCCACTTTCAGTATGTTTCAGATATTAAAGTTGACACTGCTAATGTGGAAAAGGAAACCAAAGCAATAAAAATGCACTGTCGCCAGATTTCATAATGTTGAGAACTGTTATCTAAGGGAAGCAATACCGATAAAAAATTTTGCCTTCTTAGTATTTTTGGTTGTCTTTCTTAAACCATTAAGCCTTGGCCTTTTTAGTTTTTAGTTTTTTTTTTCCAACTGAAATTATTGATGGCCTATTATGTCAATTTTTGAGTTATTAAAGAATGAACCAAGGAATATAAAAATAACATAACTAATGTCAGGAAAAAAAATCAAGAAAAATCTTTTTTACTGACTCAGATCAGCACAAGTTGGAACATTGAAGTTCTTATATCCCACTTTTTGTAATTCAATGATTGATACTTGATTTATTTGATTATAAAAATCTGATTATATACGAAGTGCAGGAGATGATGTAAAGAAGTTAGCCAATTATATGGTATGATATCTATATTTATATGAACCAAAAATGAAGAAAAACTAATAGAGTAATTTAAATAAGCATTTCACTCATTGTGATGTTTAGTCTTTATTACTCATTTTTAAAGGTGGAAAAATCGATAACAGACTTGGATAGTTGGATCATACGTAAAGTTCTTTTGGCGACGTATCGTTTCTTGAGAGATGAAATCACATTGTATACTAGGAATTGAGGAACGTACTGTAAAAAGTTTAGAACCATTTTTGTTGTAAATAAATGTGAATTACCTTCCCCTCTCAGAAACTTTTAAAGATCTGCTCCAAATTGCGTTTTAATCTCTAACCTTATTTCACCGTTTAGGGTGGGCTGGAAGGCTTCCTAAGGGGCTGTACGAATAAACGTAACATTTACTATGCGTAAGCCAGTGCTTTTTGCATGGGTTACGATGCATCGTTATAAACGTACTCATCTTTTAAAATCGGCCTTAATCTCTAACCCTACACCATCGCGTTTTTAAACCATCTCCATATATAGATTGCACTGGTTACGATGTGTCGTAAAGTTCCTACTTATCTCTTAATACCGGCCACATCTCTAACCCTACACTATCACGTGTGTTTGAACAATCCCCATACATAGATGGTACTGGTTACGATGTATCGTAAAGTTCCTACTTATCTCTTAAAACCGACAAGGTCTCTAACCCTTCACCATCGCGTGTGTTTGAACATCGTTACTCAGATCATTCAGCTGAAAGGTGACGAGTCGCGAGTCCGAGCTACTCTCAGGCAGTCCGCCAAGAAAACCACAAAGTTTGAGTTCGCTGCCCAGAGGGAGAGGATCAAAGCGACCTGTGACGAGAACAGGAGGTTGAGGGGCTTTCTGGAACAGGTCATTGGTGGAGGAGAGAAAGAGAGAAGGAGAGAGAGAGAGAGAGAGAGAGAGAGAGAGAGAGAGGGGGGAGAGAGAGAGAAAGAGAGAGAGAGAGAGAGAGAGAGAGAGAGAGAGAGGGAGAAGATGAAGACGACATCTAAGGAGAAAATATGGGGGATAGGTTTTTTGGAACAGTGAGGAATTGATTGTGGACATTGTAGGCTTTGAGGGAAAAGGAAGAGATAGAGTGAGATGGAAAGAGATATAAAGAGAGAGAGAGAGAGAGAGAGAGAGAGAGAGAGAGAGAGTCAGAAATATAAAAATAGTAAAAATGGAGAGAGTACGAAACAGTGAAAGTGACACAGAGAGAGAGAAAGAGAGAGAGAGAGAGAGAGAGAGAGAGAGAGAGAGAGAGAGAGAGAGAGAGAGACAGAGAGAGATGAGTGAAAAAAGGAATGTGATAGATATGAAACAGTGACAGAATGAGTGATAATCAGTAAGAATGAAAGTCTTTATACTGAACAAGCCGAACTGCTCATCTATTAAAAAACTAGCTCTACCTCAATTACCTTATTTTCACCTTTAACCTCTTCGTCACCTAACCCTATGTTCACCTTTAACCTCTCTCCCTCCACTACCTCATATTCAACTATGACCTTTCCCCTCCCCCGCCCTGAAAGCCGTTGAGCTGGAGCAGCTCCTGGGAGATCTCCAACTGAGGTCTTTCCTCATGCACCGGAAGATCCTAGCTCTGAAGACCTCGGGGGATTCTCCAGGGAAACTCACCGTCAGATGTGAGCCAACTGCTTACTTCCAATATCTCCCATAAATCAGCTCTTTTAATCTTATAACTGAGGGTATTGGTCTTTCTTGGTTTAATGATTTACCGCCTGGATAGTGACAACGGCTAACCTTGACCTTTACTACCGACCAACTTGTTTCTGCCACGGCTAACCTTGACCTTTACTACAGGCCCGTTTTTTTTTCTACCACTGCTAACCTTGACCGTTACTACCAGTCCACCTGTTTCTTTCAGGGATTACCTTGATCTTTACCTCCGGCCCACTTGTTTTTGCCTCGGCTAAACTTTAACTTTACTACCGGCCCATCTGTCTGCCACGGCTAACCTTCTTTACCATCAGCCCACCTGTTTCTGCCTCGGCTTACCATGACATAATTATTATTACCAGCCCTATTTTTTCTGCCATGGCTTACCTTGTCCTTTACTACCTCCCCATCTATTTCTCCCACGACTAACCTTGGCCTTGGCTAGAGGCCCTGTGTGTTTCTGCCACGGCTAACTTTGCCCTTTCTTCCTGTCGTCTGGTCCAGCGTACAACCAGTTCGAGCTGGAGTGCCTGTCCACGTACAGCGAGGCGAGCGCGGCCACGTCCACTCTGGTCATGGCAGACGATAGCTCCCCGAGGCCAGGCTTCTTCAAGGCACGAGAGAGGGGCAGCCGCGCAGGCGCAGAAGCCGTAGAGCTCGCAGAGGTCAGGTAAGGTCGTGTGGGCGGTGACACGGTTGAGTTGTCCTGGCAGTTGACAATATTTGATCATATAAAGATAAAAGTTTTCCTAACATAATGAAGGTTTCAGTGAAAAATCGTGTCAATCAATATTTAAGTTCAAGCTTTTAGGTCGAAACTAAAGTTTAGTTACAAAGTCCTGGAGGTAGTTGTAGATTTTTAAACTGTTAAATCGCACATGTCGTATTATCTCGCAGATGTCTCTTATCTACTGTCTTCATCGAACCAAGTGTTAGTATGACGTGTGAGAAGTTTTCAAACATATTCCTAAAGATATATAAAATATAAAAAAGGAAAGAGAAATGAATGAAGAAATAGTGTCAAGCAATGTGATCCATCTCGAGGGCAGCCATTATTAGACACCCCAAGTTTAGTAAACCTCTCTACCATCTGTTTAGCTGACTAATTTTGGCCATACTTCAGGTACCTGAACATGAAGCAGTCTGTGACGAGATCCTGCCACCCCCCCCCATACGCACACTCACACACACCGCGCCAGCCTTATTAGACATACCACAAACACAATGTTTAGTAAACCTTTCTATCTGCAGTAACTGTTAAGCCGACTGAGTTGACTCTGATCTAGGTGCCTGAACCGGAAGCAGTCTGTGACGATCTTTTGCCACCCCCCATACACACATACGCACACTCACACACACCGCGCCAGCCTTATTCACACACCACAAACACAATGTTTAGTAAACCCTTCTATCTACAGTAACTGTTAAGCCGACTGATTTGACCCTGATCCAGGTACCTGAACCGGAAGCAGTTGGTGACGATCCCCCCGCCAGCCGAGGACGAACTGACCCAGGACGATCCGTTCGAGGGAGTCTACCTGGGGCCCAGCGAGTCGCCAGAGGAGAAACCTGTGGCGCCGGTTACCAGGTAAGTTGCGGCTCCAAGATCAGGCTAAGCAGGTGGCGATCAGATTCTAATTATGTTGATGATAATTATCAGATTCCTGTTTATTCACAAAACTGTCATATTTAAAGAGGGAACAAATGTTATAAAGATAAGGTTTTGTTTTGAACAGAAAGTATATGCTTTTCTCATAAGCTACCGTGCAACATCATACTAAAATAACGAACAAATTGTATTATAAACATAATACAGATTTTTTTCTTATGAAAACTACTTTATTCCTTTAAAAAATTATTTAACAGGTTAAAATTAGGTATTTATTTAAGAAACAACATGAATAAAGCACTTAATATGATATTTGTTAGTTGTTATTCATACAGCTATGGTCAGGAATATTTTCATCTTCTTAAAAATGCGACTAGTTCCTATGATTGCCATGACTTGAAAAACAGCTAGATTGTTTTGTTTCAAACAAGCGTATTTCAAGGTTGGTAAATAAAGTTTGAATGTTTGCGTTTTAAACTTTCACCATGGATTGTTGAGCTGAAAGCTGTTTGAGAACTTCCATTGAGCTCGCAAATATCGACTTGATTTTTCTATAAATCTTACAATTAAACGTAGTTCACATATGATTATCTTACAAAACATCGGCTATAGTCTCTCTGGTAGAATAAAAGTAAATTGCTAAAATCCAATGTGTCTAAAATTTGTAAGAAACATAAAAAAATAAATAGAGGGAAAAAACGAATACAATGAAAAGTAAGATTATACATCCTGAATGTGGTTCCATGCTCATGTAAAACGTTTTGTCTTTAGCTTATTTTACTTCATAGATTTGCTCTAACATCTAACATCTGAAGTTTTAAACAGGTTGCACAGTTCATATGCACCTTGCACTATCCTCAGAGCTACCTTTTTTCCCTTTCTTTCCCCCCTTTTTTAAAAGTTTTCACATAATCTAAATTTCGTGTCAGAGGGATTTAACAATGCATGGTTTGGCTATTTAATTACCTTTTTAAAAACACTTCAGAGATTGTCTAACGTTCTTTTTATTTTTTTTTCAAGTTAAAAAAATAAATGAATTTATTCTTTGTTAATAGTGCTTCATTGATAGCAATAGATAAAATGCTGTTTTCTTTCATATCCTTGCCTGCTCTTTCCAAATTAATTACCTCCTGCTTCTCATTCTATTATTTTTGTTCCCGCCACCCTTTTTTTCTTTTTTTTTCTGTATCTATTTATACATTCTCATCACTATGACTTGTCCCCTCAACCGTTCTCAATCTCTATCTTTCACTTTCTGTCTCACTGTACTTTGTTACATTCACATCAACCCCCCTCTCTCTCTCTCTCTCTCTCTCTCTCTCTCTCTCTCCCTCTCTCCCTCTTTCTCTCTCTCTCCCCCTCTCTCTCCCTCTCTCTCTCACTATCTATCTTTCTTTCTCTCTCTCTCTCACTCACTCACTCACTCACTATCTATCTATATCAATCTTTCTCACTGTCTATCTATCTCTCTGAATATCTATTTATCTATCTATCTCAATCTTTCTCATACTATCTGTCTATCTATCTATCTCTCAATCTCTCGCACTATCTATCTATCTATCTATCTATCTCTCTCAATCTCTATCTATTTATCTATCTATCTACCTCTCTCAATCTCTCTCACTATCTATCTAACTATCTATCTAATTATCTATCTCTATCTATCTACCTATCAATCTATCTCCATCTCTCCCACTATCTATCAATCAATCTATCTATCTCTATCTTTCCCACTATCTATCTATCTATCTATCTATCTTTCAATCTCTATCTCTCTCACTATCTATCTACCCATGTCTGTTATACACTTTTCTCTTTTACCGATGGTCACTATTCCTGTCTTTCAACTTGCCCATCTGTCACGATCTCCTGTTCTGACCCTGACCTCTTCTAGCAATAATTATTTCTGTAACACTACTACATAAGTACCATGGCCTAGCTGTAGGCTTAACACAAAGTGGTTTTGCAACCTAGGGAAAACAAGAGCCCGGAGACCGTCGGAGAGAGACAGCCATTGGTCGCTAACTTCGTGACCTTTCGTGTGACTCCACAAAATGGCGCTTCATCAGATGTCTTGCTTGATTCTAGCTGCTCCTCAGGAGCGCAAGGTTTGATGACGTCATTTTGTAGCCTGGATACTAACCCAGGGAATCTTGTATGTAGCGTGCGTGTGGTTTGCTTGTCGCATTATAACATAATTTTTTTTTTGGTAAAGAATACAAAGTCATTATCTGTATATTTCTATTTAATAGATTTTATGGTTCAAATTTAAACAGATTTTTTATCTCTCTTTATCCTCTGGCAATATTATTCTGTTTAGGTTCGTTATAAAAATCTATTCTTAAATTCATTTTCTAGACAATTCAGTATTAGCGCCAACGATTTCAAAACAATGTGTGTCTTTTTTGTATTCAAATTTAATGTAATTTGATTTTAGTTTGATTATCTACAAATATTGTCAGCACACAAAAGTCTTCTTCTCAAATGCCCTGTCTGGAACAGACATCGGCGATCATGATTCTCCACCTGTCCCTATCTTCCGTCATCCGCAGTAAGGCTATGTTGTCTTTGTTGTTTCCTGTCACAAAAGAGCTCAAGCTATCAAGAAATGTAATCCTTTGTCTACCTCTGCTTCTTGTACCTTCTATCTTGCCTGTAAGAGATAAAAATTCCAGTCCCTTAAGGCGACATATGTGGCCTAAAAATTTCAGTTGCCTTTTCCTTATTGTTTTTATGAGGGATGTCAAGAAATAGAGCAAAATCAACATTTAGACAGTAAATATATGCATTCAAAGATAAAGGTAGTAAGTGGAAAGCAGAGCTGCACCAGTACAAACTGCATTAAATCTAAAGACGGAACAGTGCTAATGGATAAAGAAGATGTTTTGAACAGATGGTCAGAATACATAGACAATAGAGGAGAGAGACCTGCAATAAAGAAAAACACAGATGGCCCACCAATTTTAAAAGCAGAAGTAGAGGCAGCCATAAGAAAAATGAAACGTGGGAAAGCTACAGGTCCCGATGGGATACCAATAGAAAAAATTCTAGCTCTAGAAGAAATAAGTATAGGGATGACAACTAAACTTCTCAATGCAATTTATGATAGTGGAGCAATTCCAGAAGACTTGGCAAAATCTGTATTTATAGCTTTGCCAAAAATTCCAGGTGCCACTGAGTGTGAGCTACATAGAACAATTAGTCTGATGAGCCACATTACACAAAAGTAACAGAGCAAAAGAAATAAAAATATTTGAATTTGTTTTATTCGTTATCATTTGCTAACCAATTTTGTTCACATCTGTGTTAGATCAAGTTCTAAAAAAGTTTGATATATCAATGTACAAATATTTGTTACTACATTATTTTAAAGATTGCTTTTTCCATTGGTAAGTTTTACTTTCATAAAAATTCATGCTTTGAAGACCGTAAGCTCTCAAGAATTTTAATAATCACATA
>JAWDGP010007485.1:0-12500 GCA_033675545.1 Elysia crispata | reverse complement strand
TCCCGTTTGTCTCTTTAGCAGCAACTGTCCCCTCCTTAACCGTCAGACTGCAGGCGGAACCAACGAATGGTCCGAGCTCAAAGCCAAGCTCGAAGAGAAAGATTCGTTTTGACATAGAGAGATTTGAAAATACCTAGAGATTCATCTTAGCTGGGGACTAGAATATCATTGGTCGCAGGAGACGAAGCATCTTTGTTCCAGCATCGATCCAGCGTCCAAAACGAGTTCTCCACGGATGTCCAAACCAGGTTTTGGTTCAGCTTAGAACGTGACGTCCATCCGAAGTCTGTTCTGTAAAAGCGGAATTGACAAAGGTTGAAAAGAGATTCGTACTCCACGAGAACTGTTCCACACTTGTTCGTTTGCCTGACATATAATCAGTTCAACAGATTTTCTAGTCACTTCCCACTAAGAGCCTCATGGGATACCCTTTTGTCGAATCCTATAGTCAGGTATTTTTCTTTGTTTAATCAAGGGAAGTTTAAGATAGCTGGAAAACGCGATTGGATTAAAAAAAAAACTTTTATAGCAAGCAGGTTGTCCATTGAAGACTTTTGCCCTGGTCTCGGGTGGTGGGCGGTACCCTACAAAACTAACTTGTTTGTTTTGCCTCGCTAGATCAACTGTTGGGGCATCTATTTCAGTTAAACTTGCACATGTCGGCTTTCATTAAAGAAACCTGTGAGATTGTTTTAAATTATTGAATTTTTCTGTAGCATATGACGTGGAAAAAAACTTCTTGCCTACAACGTGAAGGTGAAACTAACAAGAAGGTTGTGCCACTCATATTGTGTACTTTGATCTGTTTCATAGAGATTTTGTATTGTAGAAATGTTTTTTTAATATCTAACTCAATATTTTCCTTACAATTTGAAGTTTACAGAGTGCGTGGTACTTTGATATTTTGTTTATAACATGTGTTGATAAAGTTTTTTTTTTTTTTTTTTTAAAGAATTGTTACCAAATAATAGAACTATGTAGCGATTTTATTGAATTGTATTGGTCCAATTTCATGACAGATGGCCTAATTTAGCCTAGCTTTTCTATAAGAAACTGTCTCAATGTGTCGGTGAATGGATTTGAACTGTAGCACCTATGACAGAATATGATATAGGTAGAAGCATAATTATTGTATAAAGTTTGCTGTCAATCTGTATGTGTAGATTCCAAAACTAGGCCTAATTGTACCGAGTGGGAAAACGAGACTGTATATTTCTTACAAAGTTTGGTTCAAGATTTCCTATATAACATTTTTTTTCAAAATCTCATCATAAAAAGACGCTCATTTTTAAACTGAACTGAAAAGGCAGTAACTAATGCAAGTTCTTTTCTGTGAATCTGACCTGATTGGTTCGAATGGGTGCTTTAAACACACAGAAAGGGAACAATCATCAAAACACGATTTTCTTTACAGGATATCAATGTATCTCTGAGTCTAATGATTGGCCCAAGAAAATGTTTATTTTTATTGGAAAACTATCTTGGATCCCTTTATTCTAGTTCATACAATTTTTGCAATACGCATGTCCTTGTTTCAGAATGCAATTATCTTTCTAGTTCCTGTTTTTTATGTCTCAAAACAGTTTATACTACAAAAGACATAACATTTTCACTTTCCTAGGCCTCTGTTAAGATCAGATGTACTACAAAACATAAAGGTTATATGCCGGTCAAGTTCTCCTTATCTGAAGTAAGTATTGGTGTGACGTATGACTTACGGTGTTGTGGTTTAAAAACAAAAATGACGTAATGAAGACCACATTGTCCTTGTCTATGATTCGAGCTACGCTTCCAATTGTAGCCTTCAAACAAAGAAAAGTGAATCATTTGAAAGGGATTTGAAAATGAAATTCAGCGCTCGCCAGTCAATAATGAGGGCTCGAAACATCAAGTGAGTACAACTTTGAAGTTTTCTGAGCTACCCACATGGTTCAGTGGGTCTAAAAAAGGTTAATGGGTGGAGGGGTCACTGATTTTCAGATTTGCTGTTAACAACCACTTCTTCTACCGCTACTGCTGCCGCTGTTACTACTACTACAGCCACTACTACTATTACTACTACTACTACTACTACTACTACTACTACTACTACTACTACTACTACTACTACTACTACTACTACTACTACTACTACTACTACTACTACTACTACTACTACTACTACTACTACTACTACTACTACTACTACTACTACTACTACTACTACTACTATTACTACTACTAATTCTATATGTATTACTAATATTACTACTACTACTACTACTACTACTACTACTACTACTACTACTACTACTACTACTACTACTACTACTACTACTACTACTACTACTACAACTACTACTACTACTTTTACTACTACTACTACTACTACTACTACTACTACTACTACTACTACTACTACTGCTGCTGCTGCTGCTGCTGCTCACTCACCCGCACTACTCTCTCTAATTCTATCCCTTACCCGCACTACTCTCTCTAATTCCTTCCCTCACCCGCACTACTCTCGCTAATTCTATCTCTCACCCGCACTCCTCTCACTAATTCTCTCACTCACCCGCGCTACTCTCTCCAATTCTATCTCTCACAAGCGCTACTCTCTCTAAAACTCTCACTCACCCGCGCTACTCTCTCTGATTCTCTCACTCACCCGCACTACTCTCTCTAATTCTCTCACTCACCCGCGCTACTCTCTCTAATTCTATCTCTCACCCGCACTAATCTCTCTAATTCTCTCACTCACCCGCGCTACCCTCTCTAATTCTCTCAATCACCCGCGCTACTCTCTCCTATTCTATCTCTCACCCGCACTACACTCTCTAAGTCTATCCCTCACCCGAACTACTCTCTCTAATTCTCTCACTCACCCGCGCTACTCTCTCTAATTCTCTCACTCATCCGAGCTACTCTCTCTAAATTTATCTCTCACCCGCGCTACTCTCTCTAATTCTCTCACTCACCCGCGCTACTCTCTCTAATTCTCTCACTAACCCGCGCTACTCTGTCCAATTCTATCTCTTACCCGCGCTACTCTCTCTAATTCTCTCACTCACCCGCGCTACTCTCTCTAGTTCTCTGACTCACCCGCGTTCCTCTCTCTAATTCTATCTCTCACCCGCGCTACTCTCTCTAATTCTCTCACTCACCCGCGCTACTCTCTCCAATTCTATCTCTCACCCGAACTACTTTCTGTAATTCTCTCATTCACCCGCGCTACTCTCTCTAATTCTCTCACTCACCCGCGCTACTCTCTCCAATTCTATCTCTCACCTGCGCTACTCTCTCTAATTCTCTCAACAACCGGCGCTACTCTCTCTACTTCTCTCACTCACCCGCGCTATTCTCCAATTCTATCTCTCACCCGCGCTACTCTCTCTAATTCTCTCAACAACCGGCGCTACTCTCTCTACTTCTCTCACTCACCCGCGCTACTCTCTCCATTTCTATCTCTCACCCGCGCTACTCTCTCCAATTCTATCTCTCACCCGCGCTACTCTCTCTAATTCTCTCACTCACCCGCCCTACTCTCTCCAATTTTCTCACTCACCCGCGCTACTCTCTCTAATTCTATCTCTCACCCGCACTACTCTCTCTAATTCTCTCACTCACCAGCGCTACTCTCTCTAATTCTTTTACTCACCCGCGATACTCTCTTGAATTCTATCTCTCACCCGCACTACTTTCTCTAATTCTCTCACTCACCCGCGCAACTCTTTCTGATTTTCTCTCTCACCCGCGCTACTCTCTCTAATTCTCTTACTCACCCGCGCTACTCTCTTGAATTCTATCACTCACCCGCACTACTCTATCCAATTCTATCTCTCACCCGCGCTACTCTCTTGAATTCTATCTCTCACCCGCACTACTCTCTCTAATTCTCTCACTCACCCGCGCTACTCTCTCTAATTCTATCACTTACCCGCGCTACTCTATCCAATTCTATCTCTCACCCGCGCTACTCTCTTGAATTCTATCTCTCACCCGCACTACTCTCTCTAATTCTATCTCTCACCCGCGCTACTCTCTCTAATTCTCTCACTCACCCGCGTTACTCTCTTGAATTATATCTCTCACCCGCACTACTCTCTCTAATTCTATCTCTCACCCGCGCTACTCTCTCTAATTCTCTCACTTACCCGCGCTACTCTCTTGAATTCTATCTCTCACCCGCACTACTCTCTCTAATTCTATCTCTCACCCGCGCTGCTCTCTCTAATTCTCTCACTCACCCGCGCTGCTCTCTCTAATTCTCTCACTCACCCGCGCTGCTCTCTCTAATTCTATCTCTCACCCGCACTACTCTCTCTAATTCTATCTCTCACCCGCACTACTCTCTCTAATTCTATCTCTCACCCGCACTACTCTCTCTAATTCTATCTCTCACCCGCACTACTCTCTCTAATTCTATCTCTCACCCGCACTACTCTCTCTAATTCTATCTCTCACCCGCACTACTCTCTCTAATTCTCTCACTCACCCGCACTACTCTCTCTAATTCTATCTCTCACCCGCACTACTCTCTCTAATTCTATCTCTCACCCGCACTACTCTCTCTAATTCTATCTCTCACCCGCACTACTCTCTCTAATTCTATCTCTCACCCGCACTACTCTCTCTAATTCTATCTCTCACCCGCACTACTCTCTCTAATTCTATCTCTCACCCGCACTACTCTTTCTAATTCTCTCACTCATCCGCACTACTCTCTCTAATTCTATCTCTCACCCGCACTACTCTCTCTTTATTCTATCTCTCACCCGCACTACTCTCTCTAATTCTCTCACTCACCCGCGCTGCTCTCTCTAATTCTCTCACTCACCCGCGCTACTCTCTCTAATTCTATCTCTCACCCGCGCTGCTCTATCTAATTCTCTCACTCACCCGCACTACTCTCTCTAATTCTTTCACACACCCGCGCTACTCTCTCTAATTCTCTCACTCACCCGCGCTACTCTCTCTAATTTTATCTCTCACCCGCGCTACTCTCTCTAATTCTCTCACTCACCCGCGCTGTTCTCTCTAATTCTCTCACTCACCCGCGCTACTCTCTCTAATTCTATCTCTCACCCGCACTACTATCTCTAATTCTCTCACTCACCCGCGCAACCCTTTCTAATTTTCTCTCTCACCCGCGCTACTCTCTCTAATTCTCTCACTCACCCGCGCTACTCTCTTTAATTTTATCCCTCACCCG
The DNA here is from genome assembly GCA_033675545.1 of Elysia crispata. NCBI lineage: Eukaryota > Metazoa > Mollusca > Gastropoda > Plakobranchidae > Elysia > Elysia crispata. The sequence goes on along the minus strand of JAWDGP010007485.1, from coordinate 7,309 downwards.
AACTACTCTCTTTAATTCTCTCACTCACCCACGCTACTCTCTCTAATTCTATCTCTCACCCGCGCTACTCTCTCTAATTCTCTCACTCACCCGCGCTACTCTCTCTAATTCTCTCACTCACCCGCGCTACTCTCTCTAATTCTATCTCTCACCCGCGCTACTCTCTCTAATTCTCTCACTCACCCGCGCTACTCTCTCCAATTCTATCCCTCACCCGCAGTACTCTCTCTAATTCTATCCCTCACCCGCACTATTATATCTATCACTCACCCGCATTACTTCCCCGTTTTCTCTCAATCACTCGCATTACTATCTCTCTCTCTCTCTCTCTCTCTCTCTCTCTCTCTCTCTCTCTTTGTCTGTCTCTGTCTCTCTTTTTCATTCTCTCTTTATCTCCTTTACCTAACATATGTATAACTATATTAGTTCGACATTTCATGAATAAGTGTTATGAAATGTGAATATTTTTTAAAGTGCAATAATTTATTGACCTATTGATTTTGATAACTTCAACATATATAATTCAACAGTTTTTTCTAAAACTAAGGTAATTAGCATAGTATGTTTATTGTGCAATACCCTAAGTCTAGCGGTCCTTCATCACCAATTTCAATATGTCTGAAATTTATTTTAACTCAATAAAATCAGTGACACCATAAGGTGTCTTTTTTCCTTCTGCTAATTTCAAATGTTTTTTTTTGTGTGTGTGTCTTTTATCTCGATAGAATTTAAGATCTTGGCTAAGTGAGCATTTTTTGTTCACTAAACATAGATAGGAAAACAGAAATCTGTCGCGCCTGCCAAATGCCTTGGCAGGGTTAGCTCTCATTGTTTGGCATGTTTCATGAGCGCTGCTGCAACCTGGAAGGCTGACAAACTGCTGCAGTGAAGAACAAATTTAAGACAATTTCGGGAAGAAGAGATGTTTAAGGAAACAGATATTGAGTGGTTTTCGTCGAGGCGGGTGAAGTAATAACGCTTTAGTTGTTTCTACTAAACTAAGCTTGTCTACAGCTGTTGCTGGATCATCAAAAGTAGAGCTCATAGGGTGAAAAATACTTTCGGAGAAAAATAAAACTGGCGTAAGCGAAAAAGCAGACAAAGGATAATTGAATAGAGTACTTTAATTTGAAATAAAAAGGGTTTATCTGACTGTGTCTTTAAGTCTTCGTCTGCGCTTATTATAAAGTATTTTCGCCAACAACGATATCGTAACTTTTTTTTCTTTTTATTCTTTTATTCCTAGAGTATAAATATTTGAGCAAAAATTTGGAACACAGTGTAGGAAAAATTGGCGCCCTGTAAAACTGTGTGACCGTTTAAAGTGGATTTTTATGAGAACCAGCGTATTAAATATGAAGAATATCGAAGCTTTCTTAAGTTTTCTTTTACTAAGAATAATAAAGTCAATGGAGCTACTAAAAAAAACCTTCTTAACAGTTCCTTTTCATCGTTTCTGGACATTTCCTTTTTAAAAAAAAAAACAAAACAAACCCGTTGAAAGATCATTTTCGGGCATTGATAATTAAACTGAGACAATATTGACTTTCTTAAATGTAGCTTTGTGTGTCTCTCTCTTTCCATCTCTATCTCTTTCTATGTTTTTCGCTCACCTCTCTTTCTATCGTCTTCCCGCTCTCTCTTTCTTTTTTGTCTGTTGCTCTCTCCCTCCCTCTCGCTCTGCCCCTCTTTTTATCTCTTTTATTCTTTACTTCTCTCTCTCTATCTCTCTCTATCTCTCACTTTTTTTGTTTCGTCATAGATAGACGTTTGAAATAAGGCCGCACGTCTGTCGTGCTACTTTAGTTGAAGTATCGAAGTCTGCACTGTTCTGTTGCAAATATCGTCACTTTGCCTTTGAATGTATCGAAGTTCATTGTGAAAGAAAGCGGGTACATAATCTCTTTACTGCTCATGTATTGCCCATTTGATTTTGCCAAGACAATAAGACACCAAGACAATAAGACAAAAAGACAATAAGACACCAAGACAATAAGGCAAGACAATAAGACTCCAAGACAATAAGACAACAAGGCAATAAGACATCTTTTATTTTATGCCTTATAAGAATGGACGGATACCGCCTTTCTCTTAATATTCCATAAATGTGGTCTCTGAACAGTAACAATATTCCATCGTCATGCAAGCACCAGCACAAAGATGTGCCAGGAGTCTCGATGGTTCTGTGGTAAGGGAGTCCGCCATGATATCCGCAGAGGCCTTTCAATGGGTTCGAGTCCCACATCTTCATTAAATGAGTTTAGGTATTTCATCCTTTCTGTCGAACCCTGTTTGACGATAGTTTTGATTTCATATAAAAAGGCATGAGGTCACATGTTTTGTATGGGTTATATCAAACGACAAACGTACGTCACAAGATGCACCATTGGACTTGTCGGGTTCCTACCATTTTCTGGTTAATAATGGTTAAGAATGGCTGAGAAAGTGCGCGAGATTTTCATCATCAGGAAAAACCTAACGTTGCTAAGCAACAACAATGCATTCGCGCAGATCGCTCAATTATTCCGAGAACATCACCGGAAGTTCCGGGTCTTGGTGATGTCCCCAAGCGCCGGTCAAAATGCCGTTAGGGATCAATTATGGATGCAGGCAAGCCGAGAAGAACCCATACAGATAGTCCAATTTGGCATCAAAAACGGGATTTCGAAATGATTGGGGAGAAAAGTAAATCCACCTGCTAAACATTTCACGTGTGATTCTCATTCGTGGTTGGTAGACCAGTGATGCTTGTCAGACTTACATGGTCAGTGAAAACTGTAACGTACTTCGCCTTCAAGATAACCGATTGTAGGAGGCTTATTAAGTGCCATTAAATTAAATTCTTGGATTAAAAAAATATTATAGTATGAATTGCGCTAGTATTGTATGATTAATGCCCTCTTAATCTTACACAAGATGATTTGGCAAAAATCTAAAAGGATATCCAAAATATATGTATTTAAAAATAAAAAAAAAACTTTGATCAGTTCTGAGCGGATTTCTGTCTCTCACTTTTACACAAGATGACTTCAGTTTTCTATTGAGCGTCTCGTACTTGGCACTGAGATTGTTGTGCGCTTTTGACGAAGACTGTGGGTCTAGATTGCATTACAAGACAAGTTCACTGAAGTTTCTATGAGCATGTAATTTGTAAGGCCTCTAACAACAAGTTTGACAACAATATAGTATGTCATGTCTACAGATACTTTTTTATTTACAGTTTTATAAACGCTCTTTATGCATTAAGTTAGTTCATAGCTTGCCATTACAAGAAATAACAATGAAATGATGATTTTTTTACATAAGTGATGTTGTGTATCATTATGAGGATCACAAGTTGGTAAAACTAAGGCATCTAATTATTGAGTCGTTACCTGATTCCAAGTCTGAAACTTTCTCTTAAATCTGATGTCATTCGAACCTGGTTGCTCTAGACACCCAAATGACAGCTAGATGCTAAAATTAATAAGTGATAATTGCCATTTTGTGAAAAATACACCATTTTACAACAGGTTACTACAAGTTTCCCTAACAGTTTGATTATAAATATTGTGGATGACTTTCCGCGAATACTCCAATCATCTGTGTATGCATTTTGTTACAGAAGTTGGAATTCTCATTCAATTTAATTTCACATACACACATACATACATTTACATACATACATACACGAATACACAGATACATACACATATACACACATACATATATATACATAAACAAGAAAAGAAGAGCGTACATTGATCCCTGCGTTGTAGAACCTTTTGCCACCTCTCGAGATATTCCAAGACGGATAACTTGAAATTCAAGGGAGATAACCAGAAAGGTTCTCCGGGGGGGGGGATAACCAGAAAAGATCCTGGGTTTTGTCCAGAACAAGAGGGATTTAGAGATAGAGAGAGAGAATGCTGAAGGTACCGATCCACGTGTACAATGAGAGCATGGGTCGACCAGAGGTGAGTAAAGTCTCTAGGTTTTGGCAAGGGCGGGAAAAAAAGAGATGAGGGAGAGAGAGAGAGAGAGAGAGAGAGAGAGAGAGAGAGAGAGAGAGAGAGAGAGAGAGAGAGGGAGGGAGAGAGAGAGACTTCGACACAGTGAGATGTCCAATTAATAGCAATAAGAAAAACTCACATTATTCCGTTTTTTGTATTCTTTCTGTGTTTTTTATTTTTTCCCCCTAAGTATGAGGAAAAGAGCAAAGAGCAATATTAACCCTTGAATTGGTCACATGACTTCAATCGCGCTTTATTGAACAGGTCCGATCGGTGTTATTTTGTATAAGAATCTGTGGACGAAAACTTGATTGCATTTTCTTCTCACCACACACACAAACAAAACTAAATTAGTTCTACCAAGGCAAATAAAACATTGAAAATATTACTTTCTTTAAGTACAATAGTTCAGTTGGCATTGCCTTTTCAGTTGTTTCTTTCCTCTTTCTTTAACCATTTGTAGCTTGTAATGCAAACCGCAGCGTAGCGTCAATTAAACATGACAGTAAACTAGGACAGTTCTTTGTTCTCATCTATATTATTCATTAGATCAAAATAATCGCCCACCTAAAGCCATTCACCTAGACTGGCTCTAAACCTTTGTCTTAAACAGTGATGATAATGTATGGATTAATTATGCATGTCCGTTTCAAAACTACAGCTTTGTGCTATTTTGTTTCGTTTTCTTTCTGATATTTTCTTTCGTTTTAGCTGTTATCGGTTGAATTGCTGGTTTTTTGCAGCCACTGTTGTGTTATAATCTTGAGATAACAGAGAACAATAGATCCAAGCAATGGCACGATTATTTCATGGAACAATACTTGCTGTTTTGTTTTGTTTTTTTGTTCTCATCTTGTTTCTTACTGACTTGGTTGAGCAGATCTGAACACAACACTGCTGGTCAAGTGTGAGTGAAGTAACAATCTATGTTCGGTTTATTCTGTTTGGGTTTGCGCAGATGTTCACAAGATTTTGTTTTTTGGTTGTTTTTTTTTTTTTTTTTGTCTTCCGTGACGCTTGCGTTGCACTTCCGTTACTCCTTGCAGTTTATTTTTTTTTCACTTTCTCCGATGAATGACGCATTTTGTGAGGTCACGAACTCAGGATTTGCGAAGTTTCACACAATGATTTGTAGTACACTTTGTAAGGCCAGCTGCAACAAGTTACAGTCATGTAATAATAATGTAAACCTGGTATTTAACAATGCATATCTTGCAGTCTCGCCCATTATATTTCCAGATAAAGCAGGTGATTTTTGTGTTTCACAGACAACAAAAACATAACGCTCTCCATTGTTTAGAGGAGAAAAGCTCGGTCAGAGATTTGTGTCTCGTTGTTCTGGGAGTTTTGACTTCTCACTTTCACACTCAGTTTGGTTGTGACGTGGATATGCGGTGCAGTTTTCTCCTGTTGATAAGATTGAGTGTTTGGAGAGGTGTAGGTTTTAAAGCCACTGGATGGATGCGTGTCAGACTGCAGATTGTACACGTGTTTTTTACCTCTTCATCCTGATAGGTATGACCTAAGTAACGCTCACGAGCTGTTTTGATCCCAGATAGATTTCTTATTTGACATAAGAGGTACATGGCTTTGTCGAGTGTTTTCCACCAAAAACTAATGTAGCATTTGACGTAAAATATACATAGCTTTGACAAGCGTTTTCATTAAAAACTGTTGCAGCACTTGAAGTAAGATATACATAATTATATAGCTTTGACAAGCCTTTCTCACCAAAAACTGTTGTAGTATTTTAAGTAATATATACATACTTTTAATAGTATTACAGGATTTTGATAAGTAATTTCCACCAAAACCTGATGTAGCACTTGAAGTAAAATATACATAGTTTTGACAAGTGTTTTCCATTAAAAAGTGCTGCAGCACTTGAAGTAAGATATGCATGTATAGTTTTGGCAAGCGTTTTTCACCAAAAAACTGTTGTAGTATTTTAAGTAATATATACATAGTTTTGACAAGTGTTTTCCATTAAAAACTGCTGCAGCACTTGAAGTAAGATATGCATGTATAGGCAGTGTTTTTCACCAATACTGAGTAGTATTTGAAGTAAGATATGATATTACATAGTTTTGATATGTGATTTCCATCAAAAACTGAAGTAGCAATAAGATATATATAACTTTGACAAGCCTTTTCCAGAATAAACTGATGCAGAATTTGAAGTCAGACATAGCTTTTTCAGCTTCATGTTTGTAAATAACGACTGTGAAATATTACGACGATTACAGTTTAATGGTTTTCTTATGCAAAATAAATCTTCTTAAAATAAACATATTATGGTTATTACTCATGACGCTTTTTTATTTACACTTGTTATCTTAAATTTTGATCTTATCAGACAAATAATATGGTAGAGCGCAAAAATAAATTTATAAGACGCGAATTGTTTTTATTTAAAAACAACGAGAGAGAGAGAGAGAGAGAGAGATAGATAGAGAGAGAGATAGAGAGAGAGGAGGGGGAGGGAGGGACAGAGAGTTACCAGCCGTTAGATATTTCTATCTAACAAACATTAGATTGGGCTATCGTTTGCGATGTGTACTTGAAGCCGTTTTGAACTGGACAGTGAATGGCTATTTATCACAAGGTGTTTTTCATTTTTATCAGTATTCTATCTTGCTTGCAAGTGAATAAAGTATACCCTTACCCGAGAGAAGTGTATCGTCAGATAATTGGAAAACAACTTCTTTACTTCCTTGGTTTGTAAAAAAAGTTTTTCACGAAACACTCATGAAGAGACTGTGATTTTTCGCAATGAAACTTATCAAGAGGTGGCCTGCGGTGCTGGGAGACATGTGGTTTGAGTCTACAATGATATTTAGAGTTTGAAAACATCTTAAAGTAGATTGATATTTTTATAACTTCAGTGAACAATCTCATTCCATGTTGTCAGTGAAACCTGTTTTTTTAATATACGCATATTTATACAGCAAAATAAACCAACATTGTTTTTTTTTTTATAACTGATTTCGCACGATCTGATTAGGCTTGTGGAGATGGATAAATGTAAAGCTTTCAATTTGAAACAAAACGATCGATTGTCCAAAACGGATATTGATTTAAAAACAAAATGACATGGATATACAAGAAACCCTTATAATGACGATCATTGTATTATATCTTAAGGAATAATAATTAGTTTAATATTAAAGATATATCTGTGGACAGTTACAATGTTTTCCTGTGTAGCATCACTAATTCACTAAGAGTGGCTGTGAAGACATGACAAGTTCCGCTGACACTAGTTATAGTGGTGTAAGTCAGGCCTTAAAAACTCAACAAAACAGTCCTCGTAGATG
>JAWDGP010007482.1:87500-92312 GCA_033675545.1 Elysia crispata | reverse complement strand
TTACTTTGTTGCCTTTTGGTTAATGCAAAAATTGAGTCAATTTCATATAATTAAGGGAACTAACTTGAATAGTAAATGTTGAGTAATTTATTCTAAATCCTTGAAACCCCCAAAATACCATGATCTCCCCCCCCCCCACACACACACACACACTCATAAAGATAGTCCACATCTTCGGTCTTTATATAGAGAACAAGACAACTTTTTATTAAGCAATATTAAGCAATCATTATAACATAAGCATTTATTCAAATCCCGCTCTCCGACATAAATAATCATAAGAATATTAGTTTTTAAACTATTTATGCGGGTTCACTTTAATCACTTGTGTCACTGTTTTCTCTATTTTTCTCCTTTCTCTCTCTCTCTCTCTCTCTCTCTCTCTCTCTCTCTCTCTCTCTCTCCAGGTTATTTTTTAAGAAATCGTAGATAATAGATATTTATGATTCTTTTATAACGTTACGTCATCGAGGTTTTTTGTTCTTATTGTTTTGTAATTTTTTGTTTTCGAAATATCGTAACCTGACACTACAATAATTATCTTTAAATAACGATAATGGTGGCCTGTTCAACGTAAAAAATTCCGGTCAACATCGAGATCTACCAGCATATTTTCTATCCGTATTGACATTATAAACCACCACCAATTAAGCCATAACGTGTGCGTAACAGTGCAAAAAATAGCCATGATATAGATCTAGATCTGTACCACGGTTGCTTACTCCGTCGCACACACACGGGTATACTAAAGAGATTAGCGAGTGTATAAACACTAGCCGTGTAACTCTGCTATTAGGGATACCGAGTTGTAGGGAGTGACCTCAGTCCAGCGCCCAGGCGGGGCTGGACTAGGAAGGTGTTCACGAGAAAAAAAAAATCTAAAGAGCTTGCCACAGTTTCGTTTTGTCGCGGTTTACGTGTCGCTGGCTCCATGAATTAATGCGGCTGTGAATGGACCGAGCTGCTGCGGGGGGCACTGGGTTGGTCTAGGTTCAGCAGTTCTGCCTCTAGAATGATGCCGAGATGAGATCTCTTTGGTTCTTCGGGTCACAGATTGGGATTTGTTGGATCGGCTTAGATATAGGAGCTGGCTTGCGGCAGGTTAAGATATGAAAATTAGGTACTTGGCGTGAAAAGAGGAAAATTTGTAAAATGCTAACACATTTACATAGCCTTTTTTGCGGGTTTTTCCGTGTAGGTGCGAATAAATGTGCAGCTATGAATGAATATTCCCGTAAGGTAGAGACAGATTTTTGTCTCAACCAGCATGGCTTAGAATGGAATGAGCGTTTTGAAAGATCTTGAAATATATTGGATGGAAAGGAAAAGCACAACAACAAGATCGACAGAGATATCAAAAACACGTTTCACTGTACAGGTGCATCATTATTGTGAAAGACTTCTTAGAGGAGATAAACAGAAAAAAAATACGCACAAAAATAATTCATAAAATGATTTAATCGCGAAAAATTATGGACCAGACAGAAGCGTGGTACAAGAGTTAGTCCTTCCCGGCAAACATTTTTGCTTATTGATTTAAACGGAGCGTCCACGGAGACGAGAGAGGGGAAAAAAAGGGGGGGGGGGGGAGGTGGAGGGAGAGAGACAGAGACAGAGACAGAGAGAGCTAGAGAGAATGAGGCAGAGAGAGCTAGAGAGAGAGAGAGAGGGACGGAGAAAGAGGCAGAGAGAGAATAAGAGAGAAAACTATCTCTCTCTCTCCCTCATTGTCAACCCTGGACACAGTAATTACTCTAACTGGCTCCTGACGATGGCTGGCTCCTAATTAACTTCTCTCTCTCTTTCCGAGGTAAGTATTGATTCTATAGCAGAGCCGGTTCATCAGACCTTAGAGTTAAAGGCTAGATTTACCTCCCTGTTCGTCCCTTGTTCTCTCTCTCTCTCTCTCTCTCTCTCTCTCTCTCTCTCTCTCTCTCTCTCTCTCTCTCTCTCTCTCTCTCTCCCTTTTTCTCTTTCTTTATCTCTGATACTCTTCTTTTCTTTTTCTTATCATTGTCCCTCTCTCTTTCTCTCTCTCCCTCTCTTTCCGTCTCTCACTCTTCTTTTTTTCTCTTTTTATCATTTTCCCTCTCTCACTCTTCCCCCCCCCCCCCCCTCTCTCTCTCGCTCTCTCTCTCTCTCTCTCTCTCTCTCTCTCTCTCTCTCTCCCCATCTCTTCTTTAATTCATTTTCAAAACAGTCCGTGTGTCTGTCTGTCTGTCCCTCCCTCCTTCCCCATCTCGTTCCTTCTTCCTCTCCACCTTCCTGTCTCTCCCAGAGCCCTCTAATCCTCCCTTCCTCCCACCAGCGCCACCCCCCTCCTCCCATGTTAAACACACGCTCAGCTCCGAGATGTGTGTACATTGATATAGGAAGTGTCCGTCAATGAAAGCGTCAGATTTCTCGTTGTAATGAGGTTTTGCAACCTCTCTCATTCTCTTCCTGTTCACCCTTCTCTCTCTCTCTCTCTCTCTCTCTCTCTCTCATTCTCTACCTGTTCCCCCCCTCCCCCACCTCTCTCTCTCTCTCTCTCTCTCTCTCTCTCTCTCTCTCTCTCTCTCTCTCTCTCTCTCTCTCTCTCTCTCTCTCTCTCTCTCGTTCTCTTCTTAATTCCTCGCTAAAAAAACAAAAAAAAACAAAACATCCTTTCCCCTTTTACCAGGACCTGATCTCTTGCTTAAGAAAAAACATTTTTTTGGGGGGGCTTTCATTCCTTGAACGAATCATTTTTTTTTTATTTTTCCACCTTCAGTGAGCAGTTGTTTTTTTTTATAATAAAGTATGAGTAGCTCTTGGGCTGTATATACTTTGCTGCGATTGTTTAGGCATACTGTTTAGGATATCCTGACCAGCCCATACCATTAATTTTCCTAATGAAAATGCACATTCAGTGAATTTTCCAGAGATTTTAATCTCAATCTCTCTCTCTCTCTCTCTCTCTCTCTCTCTCTCTCTCTCTCTCTCTCTCTCTCTCTCTCTCTCACTCCCTCCCCCTGTTTCTTACTTGCCCACTTTTTTTTAAATCTCTCCTCTCCCTCTGTGTAAAACACATAGGTCTATACCTCTCTACGTATATCTGTCTTTGTCTATTCTCTGTCTCTCTGTCTCTGTCTCTGTCTGTCTGTCTGTCTGTCTCTCTCTCTCTCTCTCTCTCTCTCTCTCTCTCTCTCTCTCTCTCTCTTTCTCTCTCTGTTTAACAGATTCACCTCTCCCCCCTCCTCTTTTTACCTTTTTTTTCCGCTACACAAACCACTACAGGACTATGAATCTGTCTGAACATTCTTGCTTATTGTCCATCCCCTTCGAATTAAAAAAAAAAAAAAAAAACCTCCCTCTTTTCCAGTCGTTCTCCACCTTCCTCCATCCATCCTGCTCTATCCTCCACCTCTTTCCCTCCCCTCCCCAATTCCTGTCGTCCCTCATTAGCCACAGAGATAAGTGTCTCCACAGAGCCAACACGACCACCGTGTCTAGAGCTGGAGACCATGCTTGGTCTTGTGGCTCGGGCTACAGTACAGTCAGCGCACTGGCTTGCACGTCGTAACAAAATAAAACAACAACGGAGCCAAACAACAAACCATAACAGAATGTATGGAAACAGTTTTGCGTGTTATTTATTATTATTATTATTATTATTATTATTATTATTATTATTATTATTATTATTATTATTATTATTATTATTATTATTATTATTATTATTATTATTATTATTATTATTATTATTATTATTATTATTATTATTATTATTATTATTATCATTATTATTATTATTATCATTATTATTATTATTATTATTATTATTATTATTATTATTATTATTATTATTATTATTATTATTATTATTATTATTATTATTTAGAGATATACGCTGTCTAAGGTATTTTGCTCTATTCTTCTTGTTACTATTTCGCTCTATTCGAGTTAAAGACAGACGCTGTCTCAGGTATTTTGCTCTATAATAAATTCGTCTTGTTACTATTTCGCTCTATTCGAGTTAAAGACAGACGCTGTCTCAGGTATTTTGCTCTATAATAAATTCGTCTTGTTACTATTTCGCTCTTCTCGTGTTATAATTTAGAGACATCAACACTGTCTCAGGTATTTTGCTCTTTTCTTGTGGTTACAATTTCGCTCTATTGGAGTTTAAAGATATACACTGTCTCAGGTATTTTGCTCTATAATTCTTCTTGATAGTATTTCGCTCTACTCGTGTCATCATTTAAAGATATGCGCTGTTTACAATATTTTGCTCTATAATTTGTCTTGTTACTATTTCGCTCTACTCGATTATTACTTAAAGCTATGCACTGTATAAAGTATTTTGCTCGGTTTTTCTCGTTACTATTTCGCTCTACACGTATTTATAATTTAGAGACAGACGTTGTATAAGGTATTTTGCTCAGTTCTTCTTGTTACTATTTCGCTCTACACGTATTATAATTTAGAGACAGACGTTGTATAAGGTATTTTGCTCAGTTCTTCTTGTTACTATTTCGCTCTACTCGAATTATAATTTAGAGACAGACGTTGTATATGGTATTTTTGCTCAGTTCTTCTTGTTAATATTTCGCTCTACTCGAATTATCATTTAAAGATCTGCGCTGTTTCAGGTATTTTCCACTCTTCGTGATGTTAATACCGAGATGTTAACGTGGAAGATCCCATACGTTGATATATTTTTGTTTCCTTCCCTCCCATCCTTTCATTTCATAAGTTCACTTACTCTAGATTGGACCACGCTTATTTCTATAGAGTTAAGAACAATGAGCGAGTTTTCTTCAGAATCAAGCCTAAGTGTGTGAACTGAAG
>JAWDGP010007482.1:47500-72500 GCA_033675545.1 Elysia crispata | reverse complement strand
TCTCCCTCCCTCTATCTCTATCTCTCTCTCCCTCTCTCTCTGTCTCTCTGTCTCTCTATGTCTCTCTCTCTGTCTATCTGTGTGTGTCTCTCTCTCTCTCTCTCCCTCCCTCTGTCTCTGTCTCTCTCAATCTCTTAAAAGAAAAAAACGTGTAATTTCCGAGGAAATTTAAATTTTCATAAAAGATCGATTTGTAAATTTAGCGACAAAGTAAATAAAGATAAAGTTTACCAAAAGTACACTCGTTGAACGCTGTAAAAAATGGCGATTATGATAAAACTGGAGGGCTGTAATTTAAAAAAAAATTATCTTAGATCTAGGCCATAGACTATTAATGTTCCTTAATTGTTCAATGAACTTAGCGAGATCAAAATGATTTAATTTATCTGGAAAGAATAATTTATCATTATACTCACAGAAAAAAGTATTTAATTTAATGAATTATTAAGTACAGAAATATTAAGTCATATCCAAACATTATATAAATGTTATCTTACCCCGACACGCTATTCTTTGTTAAAGGGTTTTCGATATACATGACTGGAAGATTATAATTCCTAAATTAAGTGGTACCAAGTCATAAATTGTTTTTATAAAATTCAGTGGTACCAAGTCATAAAATATTTTTATAAAATTCAGTGGTACCAAGTCATAAATTGTTTTTATAAAATTCAGTAGTACCAAGTCATAAATTGTTTTTATAAAATTCAGTGGTACCAAGTCATAAATTGTTTTTATAAAATTCAGTGGTACCAAGTCATAAATTATTTTTGATAAAATTCAGTAGTACCAAGTCATTATTGTTTTTATAAAATTCAGTGGTACCAAGTCATTATTATTTTTGATAATATTAAGCGGTACCAAGTCATAATTATTTTTGATAATATTAAGCGGTACCAAGTCATAATTATTTTTGATAAAATTCAGTGGTACTAAGTCATAATTATTTTTGATAAAATCCAGTGGTACCAAGTCATAATTATTTTTGATAATATTTTCTTTGCTATAAGTTTATTCCCAAACGGTTTTCCTTCGGTACACCATGTCTTGATGCGTTTTCATTTTGACATTTTTGTATATTTTTTTTCTTTATTCCTCCAACTAGCTCTCAGCCAATGAATGCCCTATCTCTACAGATGCTGTCTCAGACTGTCTCCCTCTTTCTTTTTCCAACACGTCCAGTTTTCCTCCCCATGTAATTCCTGTACTCTGTTTCATTTTCATTTTTTTTATTACATCTTTGTCTGCCTTCAATATCCATGTCTCTCTCTCTCTCTCTCTCTCTCTCTCTCTCTCTCTCTCTCTCTCTCTCGCCCTCTCTCTCTCTCTCGCCCTCTTTCTCTATCTCTCTCTCTTGACTCTTTATGTGTTTCTTTCTTTCTCTCTCTCTCTCTCTCTCTCTCTCTCTCTCTCTCTCTCTCTCTCTCTCTCTCTCTCTCTCTCTTCCTCTCTCCGTTTTCATTACTCTTTCAACGCTCTTTTCACCTCGCCTCGTTCCCATTGTAATTAATGTCATCGCAGGGCCGACATGTAGAGTAACCTAGCGCAATACCTTTCTCTCCCTCTCTCTCTCTCTCTCTCTCTCTCTCTCTCTCTCTCTCTCTCTCTCTCTCTCTCTCTCTCTCTCTCTCTCTCTCTCTCTCTCTCTCTCTCTCTCTCTCTCTCTCTCTCTCTCTTCTGTCCTTCGCAGGCACCGACCAGTGCAGATTCCATGGAGCCTATGTGTTTACATTGTGGCAAGGAAGAATAAACAGGCAAGACATGCGGCCAGCCAGGCTCCTCCTGAAATCCATCTAACATGAAATTTTTTCTTTCTCTTTATTTAAATCACTTTTTTTTTTAACGATATTCTGTCACCTTGCCGTCCCTTATCGTGTTTGAAATCTCCGAAACGAGTGTAGATTTACGGTGTCGCTGCTTTATTCTTGTTAGTTTTCCTTTCGTTTTAGTTTTTTATTGGCACGTTACTTAGTAACCAAGCTTAGAGATACAACCAGCATTGCGAGACATAGAGAAAAGAGAGAGAGAGAGAGAGAGAGAGAGAGAGAGAGAGAGAGAGAGAGAGAGAGAGAGAGAGAGAGAGAGAGAGGGAGAGAGAAGACAAACAGGGATAGATAGTCAGACAGAGACAGACAGACAGACAGACAGGGATAGATAGACAGACAGAGAAACACAGTCATCTTCAGACTTTCGGTGGAAGACAGATAGAGAAACACAGACATCTTCAGACTTTTGGTGGAAGACAGATGGAGAAACACAGACATCTTCAGACTTTTGGTGGAAGACAGATAGAGAAACACAGACATCTTCAGACTTTTGGTGGAAGACAGACGGAGAAACACAGACATCTTCAGACTTTTGGTGGAAGACAGATGGAGAAACACAGACATCTTCAGACTTTTGGTGGAAGACAGATAGAGAAACACAGACATCTTCAGACTTTTGGTGGAAGACAGATACAGAAACACAGACATCTTCAGACTTTGGGTGGAAGACAGATAGAGAAACACAGACATCTTCAGACTTTCGGTGGAAGACAGATAGAGAAACACAGACATCTTCAGACTTTCGGTGGAAGACAGATAGAGAAACACAGACATCTTCAGACTTTTGGTGGAAGACAGATGGAGAAACACAGACATCTTCAGACTTTTGGTGGAAGACAGATGGAGAAACACAGACATCTTCAGACTTTTGGTGGAAGACAGATGGAGAAACACGGGCATCTTCAGACTTCCGGAATTGGATAGATAGAAAGAAATAGAAGACAGGCGTAGGTAGATAGATAGAAGATAGAAATGGAGAGAGAGAGAGAGAGAGAGAGAGAGAGAGAGGGAAGCAGAGAAAGAAGGAGAGAGAGAGTGTGTGTGTGTTCAGAAGGGTAAGAATGGTTTATTGGAGTAATAAAAACAAAAACAAAAACAAAAACACAAAGAAAGAAGGAAAAATCATAGCTTTTAAAGTATTATGAAAAAAAAAATTACGTAAGACAATTTTTTTTTGTATCTAATGAAAGAAGTTGAGCTACTGTCGACCTGGAGGGTGAGAAGGAGAGAGCAGGGTTAGGTCACATGTCAGGTCTGCTCTCAACATGCTACGATAACAAATGTCAGGGTTTTTATACACGGAGATTTCCCCCTCCCCCCCCCCTCTCTCTCTCTCTCTCTCTCTCTCTCTCTCTCTCTCTCTCTCTCTAGCAATCTCTCTCTCTCTCTCTCTAGCAATCTCTCTCTCTCTCTCTCTAGCAATCTCTCTCTCTCTCTCTCTCTCTAGCAATCTCTCTCTCCCTCTCTCTCTAGCAATCTCTCTCTCCCTCTCTCTCTCTCTCTCTCTCTCTCTCTCTCTCTCTCTCTCTCTCTCTCTCTAGCAATCTCTCTCTCCCTCCTTTTCCTTCTTCTTCTATCTCTATCCCTCTAGCACACACACACACTTTCTCTCTCTCCCTCCTTCTCTCTCTCTTTCTCTTTCTCTCTCTGTCTCTCCTTTTCTCTCCCTCAAACACTCTCTCACTTCTTTTCACTTCCTCTAGCACTATTTCCCTCCTCTCTCTCTCTTTCTCTCTCCCTCCTTCTCTCTCTCCTTCTCTCTCTCTCTTTCTCTCTCTCTCTCCCTCTAGCACTCTCTCTCCTACCCTTTTTATCCCTTTGATTTATATTATCTAGACATTTTTCTATCTCTAATCTGAACTTGCAACAATTATTACCGAGTTCTGCATTGTTCTTTTATTTCCTACACAAATCTGATTCTTATAAAAAAAACTTTTATATTGTGATGCGCCGTAAATGTCTAGTAATGAAAAGAAGATTCGTTTGCGAGAATAAAATAAAAATAATATCAGTCGTAGGACAATCTGAAGAGGCATGGGGGCTGATGGAAAACTCAAAGATTATAGCCACGAAAATGTTTATGAAGGCTGTAGTTTCGTGTTTACGAGAGGGAGAGAGAGAGAGAGAGAGAGAGAGAGAGAGAGAGAGAGAGAGAGAGAGACATACACACACACTCACACACAGAGAGAGAGACATACACACACAGACAGAGAGACACTCACACACAGACAGAGAGAGACATACACATACACAGACAGAGACAAACACACACAGGGAGAGAGAGAGAGAGAGAGAGAGAGAGAGAGAGAGAGAGAGAGAGAGAGAGAGAGAGAGAGAGAGAGAGAGAGAGAGAGAGAGAGAGAGAGAGATATTCGAGCACGAAAAAAAAAAAAAATAAACCGCTAAAAAAACTAAAGACCGAGCCAATTTTTTTTATAACAGTTTAGCTTATTCTAAATTTATCTGTAAGACCTAGATCTAGATCTAGTTTAGCTGCGGGTAATTTCGATGCACAGTAATAAAAGATGGACTAATTAACTAAGATTTTGACACGCTATGATGGCCTTGATTGTACGGGCATTTTACAAGGTCAGAGCTAGTTACTGTTCTAGTTAAATTAAGCAAAATGTAGTGACAAACCTAAATAATGCTGTTGGTAAAGCTGTACGCAATGCGTATAATTAGAAAGTAGGTAGATCTAGAAGCTCTAGTGGTTGAAGTGGGAGATTTACAGGATCTGGATTTCAGCAACATTATCGTTTTGTTGGTTTGAACTACATAACTGTTGTTTTTAGTGCGGAAATAATAATAATAATAATAATAATAATAATAATAATAATAATAATAATAATAATAATAATAATGATGATGATGATGAGGATGATGATGATGATGATGATGACGATGATGGTGATGATCATGAGGAGGAGGAGGAGGAGGAGGATGCGGAGGCGAAGAAAAAAATCAAGAAGAAGAAGAAGAATCATCGTCACCATCATCATCATCATCACCATAATGTCTTGGCTTAGGGATATTCGCTGAATCGTTTCAGATTAACAAACTACTGATAAAACCCATAAAAGATCTGGATTTTTAATTTTGGATAATTTAAGTTCGCAACAAACCGACAGACAGACAGACAGACAGACAGACAGAGAAAGAGAGAGAGAGAGAGAGAGAGAGAGAGAGAGAGAGAGAGAGAGAGAGAGAGAGAGAGATTCAAAAAAATATATCCCATAAGTCACGGTGAAAGTTGAAATGTCCACACCATAACACTGTGATACAGAACGGGGTGTATCTAAAGCAAAACGCTACATCCAGGGAAATTTCTATCTTAATTAATCAAAGCTCGAGACAAAGATGCAATAAAGTTGTTATCTTCGGCATAATCTATCGCTATATTTTTATGGCATGCCAGCATCTCTATTTAAAAGCTGTGAAATGCAATAAAGTGTATAAATTACGAGTTATGTGTTTAGCGGCTTGTAACAATAAATTATTAAACGATATCAGGGGGACTGTGAAGTAAAGTTTTAAACCTGGATCATTCTAATCTAGGCCAGATTTTTGCCTGCAGTATTTGAAAATAATAAACATCGGTCATTTTGCAGGCAACCATTATTCGAGATACATTATTCTGCAGCTTGAAAAAGAAAATTGTTTCGGGAAACTTTCGAGACTTAAAAAAAAAAAAGAGAGGAAAAAAAACAAGTAAACAAAACAAAGCAACACAAAAAGCCTATGAAATGTTATATTGCTCTAAAAGTAATTTTGCTTGGTTTATCTTCAACAAGACCTAGACTAAGAAGAGTTTGGTCTTTCACCCTCATTTCAAACTTCTGCTATTATTTTGTTAATTAGGCGAATTTTAGCGACAAAAGTTTGTGATATTCGAGAACACTATGACCTCTAGGCGGTATAATATTAAATCTTCGCCTGTATCTTATCTAGGTGTAGATCTAGAGCTGAATAAAAATGATTTTTCATTATTAAATCGACGACAATAACATTTTCCTGTCCGCGTGGCACGATAGTTTGATAGATATGGAGATAGTCTATCATGCACTAGAGACAATTAGCCTAACCGAGTGACCATGTTGGCAGCTCAAAGTTGTTGTTATTGATATTTTGTTATTATTATTATTATTATTATTATTATTATTATTATTATTATTATTATTATTATTATCATTATCATTATTATTATTATTATTATTATTATCATTATCATTATTATTATTATTATTATTATTATTATTATTATTATTATTATTATTATTATTATTATTATCATCATCA
This sequence comes from Elysia crispata, assembly GCA_033675545.1. NCBI lineage: Eukaryota > Metazoa > Mollusca > Gastropoda > Plakobranchidae > Elysia > Elysia crispata. The sequence continues at coordinate 66,375 of JAWDGP010007482.1, read as the reverse complement.
TTATCATTATCATCATCATCATCATCATTATTATTATTATTATTATTATTATTATTATTATTATTATTATTATTATCATTATCATTATTATTATTATTATTATTATTATTATTATTATTATTATTATTATTATTATTAAAAATGAACTTAATGGCTCTAGACATTTTATTACATATGGTTTAGTTTTAGCTATGATATTATGAATCTGGACAGCGCCTATATCTATATCTCTGTAATCTATCTAGACCTAGACCTAGATCTATATCGAGAGATAATGTCACATTCTTGGCTGTCATAATGACAGCAGGCGGGCGCGCGTCAAGATGTCACTCCACCTAGATCTAATTCTTAGTCTCGTGGAGTTGTAGATAAGCTATCATATTACAATCTCGACCTTTCTCAGACACTCTCGGGTAACGATAAAAGTTTAAAAGTTTCTTCGGTGTCATAAAACCACCACGAGGAAAATCTACTACGGCAAGAAAAATTGTTCTTGTTAGGCAAAAATTAACATTTTGACAATAATTCATTTTCTTTTTTTTTTACTTGACAAAAACAAAAAGTAGATCTAGATATGGACGATAATAATTTTTGTAGCTTGTGTTTTGTTTTTTCAAAACTGATAAAATTGATTCTCAACACTATCATCGCCGTAATAGATCTAGATATACTAACATATTAGATCTTTAAAAGAAATCTTCCGCCATGCCACGGAAAATCTCGAAATGAAATTCTAACATTTTAGAATGTGCAATTTGTAACACGTCGGGGAGTAGGCCTATTCCATATCTTGGTGAGAAGTGATTAAAAAAAAAAAAAAGAGAAAGATTGAAAAATCATGAAGGAGCAAAAGCGGAGGGGAATCGAAATTAAACTAATAACGAGAATGGTCCTCTGATATTTTTGTTACATACCCGTCCGGGTGATAGATTCGATATTCGATTTTTTTCCCCCTTTACCAAGCTGGCATATTAAACTCATTTCCCAGGAAAATTTAAGATGCATCTAGCTTCGAGTAGTAAACCTAAGCTAGAAAATTTAAGATGTAGCTAGCTTCTAGTAGAGAACCTAAGCTAGAAATGTATATTTTCGTCAATTCTGAAGTTATCAGTTACATACATCTATTTTATAGATCGTCTACTAGTCTTTTGAGAGGGTAGGTGCCCTATAATTATAATTTAAAATCCAACATACTCTCGTATTGAGTCTTTCTTCGTTGACTTAAAATAGTTTTTAACAATGTATGAGTGCCAACAGTGCTTAAATAAAAAATCTAGATAACATTCTAGATTCTACATTGTTTAGATATTTATTTATTTATCTATTTTGGCTCATGTAAGCAGAGATCTAGATGCATATCAAGACATTTGTCTGAAATGCGGCAAAATTTGAAAATTAACTTTCACCTGTTCCTTGTAGCTCAAAGAGGAAAATTAATGCAACGTTCATTATCTAAAGGAAAAATTTACATTCAATTTTTTTTTATATTTAATATGAGGAAGAAAAACGCTTTATCAAACAAAATCTACCTTTAAATTTTATATTAAATCTTAATTCTGTCGTATTACTCAAGTACCTCAAAATCAGCGATGCCAATAAGATCTATAAGAATTAATCTAACTTCTATTTTCCAAAAATTAATTTGCATTAAATTTAGATCTAGATCTAGATCTTGTTACTCCTAGGGAGGTCTCGTTTAATATTCCAGTTCAGTGATGTTTTTGAATAGGCCTTAAAGAAATTAAATAAAAAATTATTGTAAATAATTAGTAAAGAAAAAAAAAAGACTTTTTAAAGATTATACTAAACGCGGCAAAGATAACAGAAGTTTCGGTTATCAGGATTAGATCTAGATTAGCTCTGGATCTAGACTTCTAGGTCTAGATCTCGATCATTCTACATGATTGTGTTAGGGAAAAAAGATTGAAATTGATTTAAGTCCCAGCTATAAGGCTCCACAATTACACACTCTTTGATGGCCACTTTATATTTATCTCTAGATCTACTTACTTGGCACTTGGTGAATGATATTTGTCGATCTTTAGTAAAATCCGTAGATGTTATCCAAGACACTTTTGAAACGGGAGGCTTGAGTGTTATTGAAATATCCAGAGAAGCTGTAAGAAAACCTAAACGTCTGATCGTCTCTAACAAAAGGCTGTTGGTATCTTTTTACCTGGCTCAAGTAAAAAAAAATGCATTAAATCCGTACCATTCGGTGCAACTTGGTTTGAAAACAATCGTTCACTAAGCAGACTCGGGGACATCGAATTCCTTGAAAGCTGTTTTATCGCAGAGAAGATCACACGTGAATGCCTCGGCAGAAGTCGTAACGACTCTATCACACGCTAATAAGTAAAGACGTCTGCTGCTCGTAACTCGCGATGTAGTTACTAGATGCCAGCCCTCACTGTCGCCTCGTCAAAATCCTACCACGGCTCAATCCCAAGGTTCCAGCGATTCGCCTCGCCTCCCCTCTCTCACTCGCTTTGCACGCCCGGCGGCCCCCCCGCCCGCTCTTTCACCAGCACCGATGCGCGCACTTTTTCACCCCCGCCACGCTCCCCTGATGTCCGCAGCCCCCCCCCCCCCTCCCCCCCCCCCACTAAACCCGCCAATCAGCGAGAGCGCCTGTTCGCTAATTACATCGAATCACACACTGCGGGATGCCGCGATTTGACACTTAGCTCCGCCCCCCTCGTTACCGGGGGTTTGTTGGCGGAGGTCGGCGCCACGTCTCCCCCCCCCCTCTCCCTTCTGACCCTAGGAGCGCCCTGTTTTAGGATGAGAAGGGGGGCAAAACGCGGACCCCAAAAACGAGGCACAAAACTGTTATGAAAAGGAGAGTATTTAGGAAAGGCGGAAAGAATGGGGCTCGGATTAGGCACCTTTTTTTATAGCCGTTTGTGGGACCGGCTTGGAAATAGTTACAGAGAGAGAGAGAGAGAGAGAGAGAGAGAGAGAGAGAGAGAGAGAGAGAGAGAGAGAGAGAGAGAGAGAGAGAGAGAGAGAGAGAGAGAGAGAGAGAGAGACAGAGAGACAGAGACAGAGAGAGAGAGAGAGAGACAGAGAGAGAGAGAGAGAGAGAGAGAGAGAGAGAGAGAGAGACAGACAGACACACAGAGAGACAGAGAAAGAGAGAGAGAGAGAGAGAGAGAGAGAGAGAGAGGGAGAGAGAGAGAGAGAGAGAGAGACAGAGACAGAGACAGAGAGAGACAGAGACAGAGAGAGAGACAGAGACAGAGAGAAGAGAGAGAGAGAGAGAGAGAGAGAAGAGAGAGAGAGACAGACAGACAGACAGACAGACAGAGAGGGAGTTAGAGAGAGATAGAGAGAGGAGAGAGGGAGGGGGAGAGAGAAGAGAGAGCGAGGGTTAGAGAGAGAGACAGAGAGAGAGAAGAGAAGAGAAAGGGAGAGAGAGAGACAGATAGAGAGAGACAGACAGAGACAGACAGACTGAAAGAGAGAGAGAGAGGGAGAGAGAGTTAGAGAGAGAGATAGAGAGACAAGGAGAGAGAGTTAGAGAGAGAGAGAGAGAGAGAGAGAGAGAAGCGAGTACTTGCCCATCATAGGGATGGATTCATTTGTCATAACTAAATTCCGTCTGGAGTTTATTTTGACGGTTTGGAATGATGCGCAATTACTTTCTCCGCCTTGTTCCTACTGTATATTAGATCGGTTTCTTTTTTTTTTTTCTTTGCTTTTTATTTCCTTTTTTTTTAATACTTGTCAACCCTTCCCTTATAGAACGGGTATATTTCAGTCGCCTATCGAGGAAAACTGGGAGGGTTAATAAAATATAAATACTGCGCGTGATATAAACTTCATTAACATTTTAATTCAATTATTTAAAAAAAAAAATTCTTGTTGTTCTTCCCAACATGTCTCTCTCTCTCTCTCTCTCTCTCTCTCTCTCTCTCTCTCTCTCTCTCTCTCTGTCTATCTATCTATCTATCTATCTATCTATCTATCTATCTATCTATCTATCTATCTATCTATCTATCTATCTATCTATCTATCTATCTATCTATCTATCTATCTATCTATCTATCTATCTCTATCTCTCCTTCTCTTTTCTTTTTTCTTCTTTTTTGATTTCTCTGTAATTCCTAGGTACGTTATTCACTCTCTTTACCGTTGAGGAAGGATTGTGTACAACATGCTTCTCTGAAAGTAAAAAAATCCCATTCTTACATTTATCAAACATGGTAATTATAAATTAATAAAATCAAAACATGGGAGAAAGCATGTGGATTAAACAGTTAAGTTTTTTTCTTAAATATGCAACAGCGCGGTTTTTTTTTTTTTTTTTGGTTTTTTTTTTCTTTGTTTTATAGCCATTAGAGAACAACTAGTATGGTAGCATCTTTCGGACTTTGTTCGTTCCAGCGATGTTCGCATGAAAAGTTGAATGCGGAATTGCATTTATTAAATAAAAAAAAAACAGTAACTCTCAACACATAACCAATGACAAAACTCAGCCCCAAATAGATCTTGAATTCAACATATTTAGATACGGCGCTGCAATAAGCCATCATAATGTTACAGTAAGTTGCTGTCAAAACTACATGAACATTTCAGCAAGATGCTTCTATACGTGCCAATTTAACTTGAACAACAATTATCTTCAAAGCAACAGTTACTGTGGAGTGCAAGATAGGCCAGGCTCCCGTTCGAGTATCTCATCTCAAGGTTCGGTCTTATCTAACCAGCCCTGCCCTGCCCTATAAAGCTTGAGGAACCCTAAATATGGTCTCTATCTCAGAAGAATTTACCACAGCACGCAGCAGCTGTCTCTGTGTCTAAAAATAACCTGTTGCACTTCTGTGATGTATGCACTAGTTGGGGGTATAAAAACACACGACTCGCCTGGGACAGGATGCAGGTTTAGAAACAACAATGATTATAACCAACACCAGCAACAACAAAAAGAATTACAACAACATCAACAATTACACAAACAACAATAAATCGAAAAGAATCACAACAAGAACAATACTAACAACAACAACAACGACAACAACCATAGCAGCAACAAACAAGCAAACAAACAGGATAATAATAATAATAATAATAATAATAACAACAACAACAACAACAACAACAACAACAACAACAACAACAACAACAACTATAACAGCATCAAACAAACAGCAACAACAACAACAACAACAACAACAACAACAACAACAACAACAACAACCATAACAGCATCAAACAAACAGCAACAACAACAACAACAACAATAATCACAACAAAGACCTTTGATCCCGTGCCTTTGTAGCTGCCGACATTAGATTACATCTCGCGACCAATTATTATTTCTCTTCACAGTGAAACATCGGCTGAACGGGTTCACCTGCAGTGCTAAATCTGGACATACCGCGCAGCTGGAACTCTCCCATGCCTAACGACATCTATTTAGACTGGCATGCCGAGAGCGCTAACACCATGGTAGCCAGATTTTTGGGTTTTTTGGCGAGCCACTTACATGTGCCAAATATTCTAACACTGTCACAGAATAACACCCGGTAATTTTTCTCGTTTGGCATAACTCTTGTGTCTGGAATAGTTTCGCACCTGCGTCGTAGAGGCTAGTCTAGATCTAGATCTAGCTAGCTGGGACGGAGGTAGAAAAACTACAAACAGCAGCTGTTCCATGCTACACAGACTAACCTCTTGTACTAGAATGATAATGACTCTGTGAAACTTTTGCGTCGGTTTTGTGACGTTATTCGCCAAGGTCGAATCGCTATAACGAGGCGCTATTTACAGATTAACGTTACGAGAATAACGAAGAAGAAGTCTGAAAGTCTACCTTGTAGGAGACGAGTCGATTTCAAAGTCCATAGAACTGATTGTCGAAGATTTAAGAAAAGAAGTAAGATTAAATTGGCAAATATAAGAATTTTCAAAGGTAAAACGACCAGGTATCTAATAAATGATACTCTTGAAAATGAAAAACATCAGTTTGGAAAAGAGCCTAGTAAGATCTTTAAACGCTTCCTAGAACCCTATAACAAGATACTTATTGCCTATTCAATAAAAGTTTTGAAAGAAAGCAGAACTTTTTAAGGTGAGTGAGAACTGTAAAGGCGGGGAGGGCTTCTAGGTGAATAAGAACTTAGAAAGGTAATAGAAGAGCGGTGAGTAACTTTGAAAGGTAATAGAAGAGCGGTGAGTAACTTAGAAAGGTAATAGAAGAGCGGTGAGTAACTTAGAAAGGTAATAGAAGAGCGGTGAGTAACTTAGAAAGGTAATAGAAGAGCGGTGAGTAACTTTGAAAGGTAATAGAAGAGCGGTGAGTAATTTAGAAAGGTAATAGAAGAGCGGTGAGTAACTTTGAAAGGTAATAGAAGAGCGGTGAGTAACTTTGAAAGGTAATAGAAGAGCGGTGAGTAACTTTGAAAGGTAATAGAAGAGCGGTGAGTAACTTTGAAAGGTAATAGAAGAGCGGTGAGTAACTTTGAAAGGTAATAGAAGAGCGGTGAGTAACTTTGAAAGGTAATAGAAGAGCAGTGAGTAACTTTGAAAGGTAATAGAAGAGCGGTGAGTAACTTTGAAAGGTAACTATAGGAGCGTCTGAATTTTTTTTTTTTTTTTGAAAGCTTATACTTAAAGGCCCCCAGTGAGTAAAACTTGCATGAAAAAAATAAACGGATGATTTATAGATTGTTTAAAGCGAACGTAACTAGCGATAAAGAATTGAGAAATCAAATAAAAATAATAAAAATTATAAATAAACAAATCAAAATACTGATATAAGGAACAATTTTGAAAGTTAACAAGACCAAAGTGAGCCAGAACATGAGCAATTATTGACAGACTGGCTACGAAGTTTCAGATCTAAAGGATAACTGGTGAAAACTATTGCAGCCACGAAAGCTACTATACACCACTATTTCTTGTATTAAGTAAGAACACTTAAGTCTTCGAAGAACGTCCTTGCCAATCAATCATAAGCTAGCTGCTCCCTTGGATTGGCTTGTCAATTTAACCAGTCTACAATGAATGGCAGTTTTAGATTTTTAACTAGCATCAACAGTCTAATGGTAGTTTTAGACTTTTGACTAGCATCAAACTTCTTTTTTCATAATTATAGCTTCGAGGAAAGAAAGCTACTGTACAAGGCGATTTTTTTAAAAATTTTAATTAAGTAAGGACTCTTTAATCTTTGAAGAACTTCCTTGTCAATCATAAGCTAACTGCTCTCTTGGGTTGGCTTGACAATTTAAACAGTCTAATGGTAGTTTTAGACTTTCGACAAGCATCAAACTTCTTTCTTCAGATAGCTTCGAGCATAGAAAGCTACAAGGCGTTTTTTTTTTATTATTATTATTATTATTATTATTATTATTATTATTATTATTATTATTATTATTATTATTATTATTATTATTATTATTATTATTATTATTATTATTTTAATGAAGTAAGAACTCTTTAATCTTTGAAGAACTTCCTTGCCAATCATAAGCTTACTGCACCCTTGGATTGGCTTGTCAATTTAAACAGTCCAAAATAAAATGGCAGTTCTGCACTTTCGACGCGCATCAAACTTCTCATCCAGACAGCTCAGCTAAGAGTCGGGAAAAAATGAAGCGCCAAACTTGTACCCGCTAAAGATTCAAACCCGGACATAATTTGGAGGCCCTTATAGATCTCAAGGTAGTTGTTTTACCCAATGTCCACCATAGACCCTTCACACTTTTTACGCCACCCGAAGAAAAATTTTTTTTCCTAACAGGACAACAGCTACCAAGCCGCTATAATCCCTTAGAAGATTGTTGAAAAGAAAATTATTGCGTCAGTAAAGTAGCAGTAACTGATTATTTTTATTCTGAAGGGGTTGGGACTCAAGCCGCACCTGTGCTGCTAAATGTGGGAAACAACGCAGTGAAAGTGTCCAGAAGTAATTGCGCAGACGACTCAACCAGATTTTCTATTCTATGTAAAATATGCCTGTGATAAAACAGGCCAAAATGATTTTTAAAAAAAAATGAATTCTAACTTTGAACCTTAACAGATTACTCAGCCACTAAAACTAATAAAAAATCAATTAAAAAAATCTGAATCTAATGAACATTTTTTTTCCCTTTTAAACTTAGGTGGTAAAGTCGTAAAGATGCTACAGTTCTTGCTCTTTGAAGTAATCAGAAATGGATTTGAACATTTTCTTGTTGACTAAAATTATATTAACAGCATCGGCAGGGAGCACTCGGCATCTTTTACAGACTGACATTGTCATGATACATCAGGTGGTAGGAAATTGGCTCTAGGGCTGCATTGAATCCGACCTAACTGGACAGTGGTCAGGCACTATTTGCGGTGTCCGCTGAGGAACTAATGAGTCTTGGTAGACGGTCTTGAGGAGGGGACATTCTGGGGGAAAGTGGAAACTGTCAGTAAATATTTTGGGACACTTCACACATTTTGAAGGACCACTCTTTGAATGTACTGGGCTAAAATATTTGACCACAGCTTGTTATTACTCTCTGGTCTAGACCCTTAACGTCTCTCAACAAGGCGAAAACTGCGTGTCACTGGTCAGTCGTGAAAATTACACTTCTAGTACCATCAGAGTTTCGTACTCCTCTGGATCGTAATAAACTATTTGGAAATACAACTGATCAGAACTGTCACGTGGAAGAAGAAAATTCATATTGGACTTTCATCAAGTAAAAAAAAAATTGTCGTAAAAATGTAAATTTATGACTAAGAGACTGACAAGCTTCTTCCGTGTCTTTGTAAAATCTTACATCTACTATTACTTTTTGAAATTATTTCAAAACCAAAACAAAAACTGAAAAAATACAAACGACTAAAAAAATAAAAAAACACACACAAAAAAAAAGAACCAAAACAAAACAAAGTATTAACATTAGAACCGAATACCGCAAAGAAGAAAGAAAGAAGGAAAGGAAAAAGAAAGAAGGAAAGAAGAAAGCATATTTATAACCTTTCAACTCATTCTGCTTTAACCCAGAATCACTTTTTTTTCCTTCACTCTGTCCCACATAAATAAATATCTTCTTCCTTCTTGAATCTCAGAATTTCAACGGTGCGTAATTTTCTCTCTCTCTCTCTCTCTCTCTCTCTCTCTCTCTCTCTCTCTCTCTCTCTCTCTCTGTGTGTGTCTCTCTCTGTCTCTCTCTCTCTCTGTCTCTCTCTCTGTCTCTCTGTCTCTCTCTCTTTATCTCTCTCTCTCTCTCTCTCTCTCTCTCTCTCTCTCTCTCTCTCTCTCTCTCTTTCATATGTATCACACCAGGCAGATGACGCGCAATAGTTAATTTCAATAGTTGAGATTTAAAAAAAAAAAAAATCTTCCGTTTATTGTCTTTTAATAGTGAATAAGAGAATCGTAATAACCAAGAGGGTATAACAGATAACAGTAATAATCTCAAAAGACTGCCGTATAATTATCAAAACGAAAGTAGAACCCATCACCGAGTTACTGTTAGCATGTCCTTCAAATCTGAGGCTACAATTTTTCGCCCCCTTTTGTATTTAGAACCAACAATGACGTGGCGCTATTGCTCTCTTTATGTATCACCCATATACCTCCGTCTCATAAGTCTTATCGTACCCTCTCAGCAGCCTAGTCGGTTTCTCTGAACGCTCTGGTAAACCCCTGGTTTTAAAATGTAGACTTGAGCGGTACCGAAATTCTTTTTTGCCTAGAGCAGATAAACTTCTATAATAAAATGTTTAATTTTAGGTTACCTTAGCTTTATTTTTCCACCATACATGTTAATATTATAAAGGTCTGTCATTAATCACTCTATATAAGATTTTGGTTCTGTTTATGTAACCCTAATCTCGTGCTGCGTGTAAAACCACCACAATGTGCCTATGAAGGACAATAAAAGTATATCTTATCTTATCTATTGCTTAAAGTGAACTCAGTTTGGCAGTCCTGTTTTGTTTTTCTTTATAATTTGTATCAGTGGTAAAAGTCAATTCTTGCTTAAAGCCATCACTTTTTTTTCGGTCCCGAGGTGTTGATTTTATGCAGATTCCACTGTATTTTCAATCTCATCAGGGGAGACAAATGTGACTTGCGAGATCCCAGCATAATCACACACCAACCTCGGTATCGTGATAAAAACACGCAAGAAAATCTGGCCATACCAATTAATGGCGCCAAACCGACTTTGGTAACAGAAAGCACAGTCTCACCTACCCATTTTTTTAAACCTATAATCTAGGTATAGTTCTAATACGGGGACATAAAGACAAGGAGAGAAATGGTCACCAACGCCAACTTGCACGACACCTCACAATAATGAACTTTCTCAATTGCACACGTCCCCTAAATATGCCACAAAATCAAAATACAATGACTTTCAAAAGCTTACTAAATAATAATATTGTGTGGTGTAATGGACGCTGTAACTATAAGCGCGCGTCCGTCATTATTTTGTTTGCGTGGTTGTGGGAACGTTAGATCTAGATCTAGCCTAAAGCCTAAAACTTCGTGTGACGCTCGACGGACGAAGTTACATGCTCAGCCTACGTCGTGTATCAAAGGTTCTCAATTACGTCCTTCAGGGGCGATCATGGAAACGAACAAACCTGTCCATCTCGTATATCAATGGCAGTCCTAATGAACCCAGCTCCAGCCACACTGTGCCCACACGCATGAAAACGGGGTCCTGCTGTACCATTTTGAGACCCCTTGCTGGTGTTGCAACAAGGGACGTTAATGATAATGCAGTTGAGAACCCTCGAGAAAAAAAAATGGCGCCTACAACCGCACATGCGAATTGTTCAAACAATCTCTGCACATTAACACCCTTTTCAGAATCTAAATTTTTTTACAGAGAGACCGCCCTGGCAGCTAAAAAGCGGCAGACGACAATTCTTTTATGACTCAGCAGATGTCACTGCAGAAGTGAAGGAAAGTTTTGTCTTGCATGCCGGAAGCAGACAAAGCTGCCACGAATGCCACATGTCAAACTGGCATGCCCGTATCTAACCATGATTGCCTCTAGCTCTCTCCTTTCTCCGTCTGCTTGTCTGTCGCTGTCTCTGTCTCTCTATCTGTCTGTCTCTGTCTCTGTCTCTATCTCTGTCTCTCTGTCTCTCTCTCTCTCTCTCTCTCTCTCTATCTATCTATCTATCTACCTATCTCTCTCTGTCTCTGTCTCTCTCTCTCTCTCTATCTATCTATCTATCTACCTATCTCTCTCTTTGTCTCTCTATCTATCTATCTACCTATCTCTCTCTCTATCTCTCTATCTATCTACCTATCTCTCTCTCTCTCTCTCTCTCTCTCTCTCTCTCTCTCTCCCTCTCTATCTCTCCTCTTATGCGCTCTATGGGAGTTTACGACCGGCACAAATTATCTTCGAAAAAACCATTTAAAACATCACATCCGGTTGCCAGAATTGAAAAAGAAGGAAGGCCAAAGTTGGGGTTACAAGTTGTCAAGAGCGCTCTGGCCCAGTTTAAACCTCTCAATGATTTAAAAACACGTTAGAAAAAAAAATGGCACCAAATTCTTTCTTTTTTTTTTTTTAAACGATTACCTAGATATTTACGTGTCAAACAGACCATTTTGACACGTGAATTTGTCTCTTGTCATCAACTTCCTATTCGGTTTAAACGAGGAGTAGAACTACATAAATGCGAGAAAATTAGAATTTAACAGAAGTTGAAAAAAGATTTATGATCCTTAGATTTCGATCATTAAACTTACTGACACATATTTTTCTTGTCTGAATTGGATATGACCCCCCCCAAAAAAAAAACAAAAAAACAAAAACAAACAAACAAACAAAAAAAAAAACAACAAAAAAACAAAACAAAACAAAACAAAAAAACAACAACAAAAAAACAAAAAAACACACACACAATAACAAGTCTAACAATAACAACAACATCAACAGCAACAACAACCAGAACAACAACAACACATGTATATTTTTTAAGCATTTGGCTTAAAGTTCCTCCCCACCGTTCCTAAAAGTTTTCCTTTACAAGAATATTGTCCAACATTTTTCGTACCATGCCTACAGAGAACTCCCTATTTAAACTTTGTTACTACTTCCAGACAAAACTTTACAAGTAAATAAAGCATAAAACTTGTAAACTTACACATTTTGTTAAATAAAGGAAGAAAAAAAAAATCTAGTTAAAGAATTCATGAATGGGTTGAATTAAAAAAAAAAAAAGAAAAAGAAAGAAAGAAAGAAAAACAAGAGTATGGTTTTGAAAAATATGAAACTTAATCAAAATAAAATTATATGGATCTACAGAAATAATAATATCATTACTTTTATGTCCGCAAATGGGTTTTATAGGAAAGCGGAATATCAGCATCTCTTCGTAGGAATTACACAAACCTGATGGCGATCTGGTGAGTATTTCAAAGCGTCAAAACTCTATTTCATACAAAACTTTTGCGACGATTGTCAACAAAATTGATTTCTCTTATTTTGTTCAATTGTTATTTATTTTGTGGGAAAGATAAAAAAAAAAATAACCCCCCCAAAAAACTAAAAAAAAAAACAAAAAAAAACAAGCAACAAAAAATAAAAACAAAACAAATAAAACCCCCAAAAAATAAATAAACAACAGCAAACGAACAAAAAATACTTTAAAAAACATGAATGGATTGATTATTATAAAAAGATCCAGTTCAAATAAAAAAATTTAGGCCTACTTAGAGTTTTATTTTTTTTTTTTTTAAGTTTTTACTGGATATGTGAAGAGTTTGAAGCAATGACGGTTGATTCATTAGCAATAACCAAATTGTAAAAACTGAAACAATATTTTATTAATCCCACTACCTTACTGTACCAATATACTAGTGGAGAAACTATATCCAAGTTTTACTCCACAAACCAGTTTCGCAATGACAGCTCGATATGGAGGCTGCATGACATGTTCCCTTTGGCATAGCCTGGGGCATCAACACAGAGACGATGATGTCACAATTGCCAAATTTATATATAAAAGATGCTGTACCCCTTGTCCTGTTGAACAAAGGCATTAAGACAATGACAGTATTGGAGAATGGATCTTTACGTCTACTAGATAAAATAATATTCTTTGCATCGTCCTTGAGGTTTGACATCACACTTGGTAGCTTGTGTGACCAACCCATAATGCTCTTCAATCGTGAGAAATGCCTTAACAACCGACAAACTGTATAATTATAGTAATTAACATTTCGAGCATAATTAGGGCTGAAAGAAAAATATCGCAGTTGTGTGTTTGTAAAATTTCGATATCAGGGATTCACACGGGCAGCAGCAGCAGCAGTAGCAGCAGTAGTAGTTGTAGTAGTAGTAGTAGTAGTAGTAGTAGTAGTAGTAGTAGTAGTAGTAGTAGTAGTAGTAGTAGTAGTAGTAGTAGTAGTAGTAGTAGTAGTAGTAGTAGTAGTAGTAGTAGTAGTAGTAGTAGTAGTAGTAGTAGTAGCAGCAGCAGCAGTAGTAGTAGTAGTAGTAGTAGTAGTAGTAGTAGTAGTAGTAGTAGTAGTAGTAGTAGTAGTAGTAGTAGTAGCAGCAGCAGCAGCAGTAGTAGCAATAGTAGCAGCAGCAGCAACAGCAGCAGTAGTAGTAGTAGTAGTAGTAGTAGTAGTAGTAGTAGTAGTAGTAGTAGTAGTAGTAGCAGCAGCAATAGAAGCAGTAGTTGAAGCAGCTCTTCTAAATTGTTTCAACGTCCTCTAAAACGCTCTCAGTCTAAAAGAAACGGGAACCATAACATAAGTCAACGGCCATGATCCCTTCACTTCAACGCCTCTTTGTGTAACGTTGAAATTTCCCACTTCACGCCGTAAGATCGGCTCCTCCACTACAGTCCATTATATCTTCTGGTCGCCCCAAAGAACCCTGGAGCTACCAAACTTTGTCACCGAAACCGGGAAACTCCGCCATAGGTCTCTACCCCCCTGTTTGTTTTCTCTTTCTCTTGTAGAGAGCAGCTCGGCCCGCGTTTGCCCTAAGGAATTCTTCTTTTTTCTCTCTCCCCTCCCGCGGGACTTGACTCTTTATGTAATTTATCGTCTCCTAAGTTTTCAGATAGCTTTTTGGAGATGACGAAGTTGGTAAAAGAATTATTGAAATCGTCTTATTTCTGACAGTTCAGGCACAGAATGATAAGTTTAGCTCAAAGGCTCGAGACCGTCTGCAATGGTGTAAGCAATCGGTGGTTTTTTTATGTCCATGAACAGTGACGTCAGAGAGATGGTTTTAAGTCACCAAACTAGTGAATAAGGCGCAAGGCTGAGTTAGAATAAAATTGATATGCTTTGAATTACATAGAAGAAAAAGGAATAGGGAAAAAAGAGACTAACATATCTTTTTTTTTTTGTTGGCCACAAGTAATTTGATCAATAGAATATAGGAAGAGATCAAAAGTGATTTTTAAAAAAAACCAAATTACTGGAACCTTTTATCTCCTTCCCTCCCCACTTCCAAGATACAAACCTCGCTCCGCCATTTTGATCACACACACACACACACACATGTGGACTTACTAGAAAATTTATTACCCTCTCACAGCATTTTTCGAATTTCCAGACTATAATTATTACAGCCACTGATTTGGAAACTGTACTGCGCCGTGTCTTGCATCAGTTCCTTGAAAAGATTTGACCTCCCTCACTCAGTTGTCCCATAGATTCTTCGCCGATGACGTATCTTGATCTAATTTTAGACAGTCTGTTTTATTGTGTATAAGTATATAAGGGGACGCAATTTTGCCACTTCTTTGGAAGTCGCGTGTGAGTTCTGTTCAACATTATTAGAAGCATTTCGAAGATCTCAGCATTTCAGCAAAACTAGTATGATTTTTTTTTATAAAATGTTTTTATCACGCGCAATTTTATGTTTTCCCTTTTTTTTTTTTTAACCCAAATTTCGCATCAATGTGCATTTTCGCTGACGCTATTGCTTGATGCGCTCACCACAACTTCAAGTAGAGCTCATCACTTCCAAACTAGGTAGCATAACTCTTTGTGCAATAGTATTCTCTGTAAAATTTTCACGGAAAACATACGGGACTTAACATTACTGATATCTGCTGTTATTCTCTCTCTGTCTCTCTCTCTCTCTCTCTCTCTCTCTCTCTCTCTCTCTCTCTCTCTCTCTCTCTTTCTCTTTCTCTCTCGGTCTCTCTCTCTCTTTGTCCATCTCTCTCTCTCTTTCTCTTTCTCTATCAATCTCTCTCTCTCTTTCTTTCTCACTCTCTTTCTCCGTCTCTCTCTCTCTCTCTCTCTCTCTCTCTCTCTCTCTCTCTCTCTATCTCTCTCTCAAGGCCGTCGTCACTCTAATTTTGTCAGCTTAGCCATCGGGTTTTCCCGTTCCCGCGTTCCAGGTAAATTGTGTTGACAACTGCAGGGCAGGTGAGGACCTGGTAACCACCATCACGGCTGCTCTAACTAGCCGGACCCTATTGTTGCCGGACACAGCTCAGGGCGGTGTCACCTTGACAGGTCGGCCCGAGCCTCTCGGGAGCTTCTCCGCTGGACACTGGTCAGGGGTCTGTATGGACTTGATGGTCATCGGCGAGTTCCCTAGAGAATTACGGCGGTTGTGGACGTATTAAGAGGCAGGAGAAAGAGAGGATTAGTGAACTTTTTGTTCTTTCCTTTCCTTTTCTTTTCTTTTCTTCTGTTTTGTTTTGTTTTTCTTTGTTCCGGGTGCACTCAAAGAGACTGAGACTATTTTTTTTTAAAGGTAATAAAAAGTAACTGCGGTATTAAGGGATGGTCATAGTGGAAGCAAGCGATGAAGAGAGGAGGTGTGTGTGTAAGTGTGGTGGGGGGAGGGGGGAGACAGAACCAAAGAAGTGAGGTATTGAAATCATTTCCCACAATGAAAAGGTGGAAGAAATGTGAGAAGCGGCTGATTAAGAGAGAAAATTTTTGAAGAAATTGAAATGGGGGAAAATATTAAGATTTATTTGTAGATGAACGAGAGGGAGAGAGAGAGAGAGAGAGAGAGAGAGAGAGAGAGAGAGAGAGAGAGAGAGAGAGAGAGAGAGAGACACTGAAAAAGAGAAAAAGAAATAGATAGATAAAGAGAAGAGATTAGATAGATAAATAGACAGATAGACAGACAGAGACAGAGAAAATAGTCAAACAAAAAGACTGAAATACAGACAAAGAAACAGACATAAAGTCAGTACTCTAGCGAAAAGAAAGGTGGAACGGGGAGAAATTTAAAGAAAAGCAAAAAGATGAAAAAGAAAGAGGCATCATGAACCATCTGCTGCTACAGTTAGCGGCAGCTTCCCCCTGCAGAGTACACTACGGAGCGAAATCTTGACCTGACACAATCATTATTGACCATTGTCCGGCTCTCGACATACCTCCTCTCCCCTTCCCTTCACTCCCTACGCACTCCTCCTCCCCTCCCCAGCCACCCATAATGTGCCCTGGCCCCTCCCTCACTGACAAGGTCAAGGTCGAACTGTGACACTAACTACCGATTGTCCCATTACCGTATCGTTTCGCGATGACGTGAATCTTCTGTGCCCGTACGGTCGTGTAATCATGAGAAGAGATAGGAAGGAAACATAAGGCCATCTAATTCACTTACATTTAATGCTTCGATTTATTAACCACAGGCATGGCAGTTTCAGCTATAGCTGTTAATAACGGCTATTGAAAGGAGTATGGTTATAATAAGCATCGAGTCATGATCATCATTGTGGAAAGTCAACATCAACCAACCCATGATATATCAGTTCTTAGTTGTTTGACATCATATTCCGTCTAGTTCAGAAACTTATACGGGGGGAAGAATTAACATACACGACGAGCAATTTGTCTCAGTTTTCATTATTATTTCAAGTAATTTTTGACATTTTAAAAATTTCATGTGAGAACTGCAATTACAATCTATAGACCAGACTGTCATTATATCAGAAACATTTTCTAGAATCCTGGAACTATCAGATGATCAAAAATAGATAATAAAGAAAGAAAATGATCGAAAAATAAGGAAATAGAGAAAGAAATGATGAAAAATTCGAAAATAGGGGGAAATGATCAAGAACAGAAAATAAACAAAAACAAATTATCAAAAATAAAGAAAAATTAAGAAAGAAATGATCAAAACGAAAAATTGTAAGAGAGATAATCAAAAAATAGAAAATGAAGAAATGAAGAAAGGGCAATCAACTGAAACGCTTTGAATCGATAACACCCCCCACCCCCCCCCCCCCCCCCCCCCCCAAAAAAAAAAAAAAAAAAATTAGCAGCCCCATCCTCACTTCTCTCTGAGTCTTGTTCTTCAACAATTTCATTACTATACTAGAGTCTTGTCCCTCTCTTCTTCCTCTTCTCTCTTTCTCCTCCTCCTCCCCTTCGTCCTCATTTTTTTCTTATCACATCAGCCCAAAATCGTCACACCCAACGCCGTTTTGTCTTCATCCTCCTCCTACATCACGTGAACTACCACAACCTATAAAAAGAATAATGACCGTATAATCCCTATACACAAGAAAAAACAGCAAACTATTATTACCCTCACGCATGAAAGAGTGACAACATCAACCACCCCTACTTCCTTCCCTTAGTCCCAATGTTTACTTTGGACGGGCGCCTGTTAGCGTAATCGATCCCATTCTCCGATTACCGAATATTGAGTCAGTGTCGCTTCAGCTGTCTAAACAAACAACGCGTTAACTGTATTCGATTATTGACAATCTCCTCCGGATATATCACGGGATAGAAAGCTTCAATAGGCCGCGCTATCTACGATATTGATATAACTAAACACAACAAACATGAATACTCAGCGAATCAACCCATCAACTCTCTAGCTAGAGAGTGATAGTTACCGTAATATTTTTTTCATTGCATTAACGCGATATAAAAATTCCAGCTAACAAAGCTATGGAGGCATTCTTTGTTCCTACAGGTGATACATTTCAAGGATGGTCCATAACAAAACTGCCAACAGTCACCAACAAAGACCTCATTCGCATACCAGCTGGCGAGCTAAAATTCTGTCTTCTGCTATTGACCTCGACCATCTGAGGTCAATAACAGAAGACAGAACACAGTGGAGGAGTCTATCAGCGAACATCCGAGAGGCAGCCGAGGCGTCCAAGTCGGAGCACTAGGATGTGGACGGCAATATAGCTAGAGACCGCTCACATCAGGGCATCGCAAATGCTCGTTAGCGATTGCCAGATCCGCAAGCAATGATAACATTTATAGCAACACGCAACCCCTACAGCCACAGGTTCCCCGTCAAGCCAAGCTAAGAAATAATGTTGGCTAGATAGACTGAAGCTCGTGTTCCACTGGAGGATTTTACCACCTTACTTCCGTCTTTCCATTCTAATGCTCTACACACTGTGCTTCTTTTCTCAAACCAATCGCAGGGATCAAGGATAGATTTTTTTTTAAACGAATAGAAGTCTGATTATCACACAGTGAATACAAATCCTTCAGGGAAAACCCGGCACCAAGATTTAGATCCGTATAATTGACGCTTCCTAAGCCTAGCCGAAGGCGTCCTTCAAAGTCCTTTATGGACCATTCTGCATCCAACCAGATGCTGAAGAGTTGAACAATGACGACATGCCAGAAATCCTGATAATATATCCCTATAGATGCTGAACGAGTATTTCCTGCAGATATTTTTCATCATAGAAATGTAAATAAGCCTCTTTTCCAAAATCTAGGTAGGCCCTTTTGTAGGAAAAGTCATTGAGTTGCTCCATTGATGAACACGAAGAAATATTTTTAAGTAAAGCAAAGGTAATAAGCTTGTAGTCCAAAACCTAGGTAGGCCCTCTTGTTGGAACTGCCACTGAGTTCCTCCACTGATGTACAAGAAGACATATTTTTAAATAAAGCAAAGGTAATAAGCTTGTAGTCCAAAACCTAGGTAGACCCTCTTGTTGGAACT
>JAWDGP010007482.1:37500-45000 GCA_033675545.1 Elysia crispata | reverse complement strand
ATCACGTGGGTAGAGGGCTATAATAAGACAAGAGTGTAGTATTTAGCTTCGGTGGATTAAAAAAAAAAACAACGCTGCAAAGAGTGAGAAGAAAGTTCCTCCTATGGGCGTGATGGAGAGGGCGGGACTGAAGGGTACAAAGCAGATTAATAGCTACTGGATGCATAGATAGATAGATAGATGGATAGTTAGATGCTTAGATAGGTGGAAGGATAGATAGATAGATAGATAGATAGATAGATAGATAGATAGATAGATAGATAGATAGATAGGTAGATAGATAGGTGAATAGATGTGTATATGTATATATATATATATACAGATAAGATAGATAGATGGTTGGATGGAAAGATAGAAAATATATAGTGGGCAAA
This sequence comes from Elysia crispata, assembly GCA_033675545.1. Lineage (NCBI taxonomy): Eukaryota > Metazoa > Mollusca > Gastropoda > Plakobranchidae > Elysia > Elysia crispata. Next base: position 44,626 of record JAWDGP010007482.1, on the reverse strand, counting down.
AGCGACTGAGGGAGAGAGAGAGAGAGAGAGAGAGAGAGAGAGAGAGAGAGAGAGAGAGAGAGAGAGAGAGAGAGAGAGAGAGAGAGAGAGAGAGAGAGAGAGAAAGAGATACAGAGAGGGAGAAAGAGGAAAAAGAGAGAAAGGTAGAGAGAGAGAGAGAGAAAGAGATAGACGAGACAGAGGGATACAGAGACACAGAGAGAGATAAAGAGAGAGAGGGAGAGAGAGAGAGAGAGAGAGAGAGAGAGAGAGAGAGAGAGAGAGAGAGAGAGAGAGAGAGAGAGACATATACTGAGAGAGAATGAGACAAAAGCCCTCTTATCCCATAATGTAGTCATGACACCCTTTGATCCCAAACAAATTATTAGAAAATTCCAAAATATATTTGCTCTTCTAACGTAACATAGACCCCCAAGATCCTCTGACAAATCGAATACAGATTGACAGCCCGGAATCGTAAACTAATCGATTCTGGCACACCTTACCTTGACGCGAGAACTAAGAGATGCGGCTGACGATACCAGGTGATCGAGTGCGAGTCGGTTAATCAGCTCGCCCGATCTACCATAGATCTATTAATAGCTCAGTCGTGGATTCCCGATGATTCCCAGGTCGTCGGCCAAAGGTGAAGAAGGGTGAGGAAATCAACTGCTTTACAGACTGCGCTTGCGCAGAATAAATCTGGTAAATGATAGAACAACAGGGTTAAACTGGTTTGGATTGTGTAAGTGCGTGTGTATATGTGACTATATTGGTTTGGATTGTGTAAGTATGTGTGTATGTGACAAAATTGGTTTGGATTGTGTAAGTGTGTGGGCATATGTGACTATATTGGTTTGGACTGTGAGAAGTAAGTGTGTGTTTATGTGACTAAATTGGTTTGGATTGTGAGAAGTAAGTGTGTGTGTATGTGACTAAATTGGTTTGGATTGTGAGAAGTAAGTGTGTGTGTGTGTGACTAAATTGGTTTGGATTGTGAGAAGTAAGTGTGTGTGTATGTGACTAAATTGGTTTGGATTGTGTGAGTAAGTGTGTGTGTGTATGTGACTAAATTGGTTTGGGTTTGTTGAGGTAGTTTGCTGATCAAAAGATTCGAGAAGAAACGCTTCATCAAGTCTTACAATCTCAAACCAAGTATCGATCTATACATTCAATTAAAACTATTTGCAATTTTTACTTATTTTCTTCATAGTTATTTATTTTAGAAAATTATTTTTTTGCCTAAGACAAAGCAACATTATAATTTATAAAGACAAAAAACTAAAACGGTTATTTGTTGAAGAGCACTCGCTGAAACAACAAAAATGCTTTAAGATGTAGTGAGTGTTAGATAGAATTAACGGTCACCGAATTTTTCCGGATAGAAAGGCTCGCGTAACCGAAATTTTCCGGACAGTCTTCTAAGGATCGATTTAATCTATAAATTAATGACCGGTCTAATTTCGTCTTCTTCTTCTTCTTCTTCTTCTTCTTCTTCTTCTTCTTCTTCTTCTTCTTCTTCTTCTTCTTCTTCTTCTTCTTCTTCTTCTTCTTCTTCTTCTTCTTCTTCTTCTTCTTCTTCTTCTTCTTCTTCTTCTTCTTCTTCTTCTTCTTCGTCTTCTTCTTCTTCTTCTTCTTCTTCTTCTTCTTCTTCTTCTTCTTCTTCTTCTTCTTCTTCTTCTTCTTCTTCTTCTTCTTCTTCTTCTTCTTCTTTTTATTATTATTTTTTTAATCACACGGTCTAAGCTTAGCAGATAGCCAAAAAAGAATTCCTTTAAAAGGAGTCAATTTTAAAGTTTTTTTTTTTCTGATTCGCCACCCCTCCCTCTTCCCACCTCTCTCTCTTTCTCTCCCCCTCTTTCTCTCTCTCTCTCTCTCTCTCTTCTCTCTCTCTCTGTCTCTCTCTGTCTCTCTCTCCCCTCCCCCTCCCTTTATACGGAAACGACCTCTAGAAGAACTTGTACCGCACTCAACGACTCCATCCACACACAAGACTAAGCAACTCGACCTCCATCTCCAGTGACATCAGACCTACCGGATGTCCCAGTCCACCACTACTCATCCGACAAGATTTCTCTACCGTCTGACCTACTTCAAGTACTTCGCGACAACCGCCGTCTCTTTGATCATGGCGGGTTTCTGTCCAACTCGTCTGACATGCGCACGGAGAACCAACAAGATGGACGGTGTAGATCTAGATCTAGACTCAAGTATGTTAAAAAAAAACCAAACGGAGGTATCATTCGGGCTCTCGCTATAAATCTTACATCTCGTGTAACCAGTTACTTATTTAGTCCATCTTTTTTCTTTTTTTTTTTTTTTTTATATTGTGTAATAATTTTTTTTTCTCTTTTTGCGTTGTCTGAATTTTGATTTCAAAGGGAATTGAGAAGCCACTGGTCTGTAAATTGTGTCGGCTACACTACTTATTTGCCCCTTTCCCACGCGGGCCTGGAGTCTCACAATTTTGAAAATTCGAACTTAGTTATGTTATAAATCATACATGAGTCACATACATTGCTCTGTTAATGTTGACGTTTAATACGGAAATCTCTTGAACAGAATAGAACAAAAAAATTCTTGAATGAAAATTTCTTTTTGCTTACTTTTCGCTCTTCTCAGTTTACCGTAAAACATTTTCACACAAAAAAAATGTCCTACATTAAAAAAAAAAAAAAAAATAAAGGAAAAAAAAAGGAAAAGCATTCAATAATGTTCCACCTATTAAAAAAAAGTGAATTTTTTTTGGTCATTTTGTGACGATATTTTTTTTTCTTATTTCCCTTCAAAATACCCAATCTCTTATATTATAAGGAAAATCATCAAGTTGTATAAGGACCACCATCAGGTTGTTGTAAGGACAACCATGAGGTTTTTATAAGGACAACCATGAGATTTTTATATGGACAACCATGAGGTTTTTATAAGGACAATCATGAGGTTTTTATAAGGACAACCATGAGGTTTTTATAAGGAAAACCATGAGGTTTTTATATGGACAACCATGAAGTTTTTATATGGACAACCATGAGGTTTTTATAAGGACAACCAAAAAGTTTTTAGAAGGACAACCAAAAAGTTTTTAGAAGGACAACCAAAAAGTTTTTAGAAGGACAACCAAAAAGTTTTTAGAAGGACAACCAAAAAGTTTTTAGAAGGACAACCTTGAGGTTTTTATAAGGAAAACCATGCAGTTTTATAAGGACAACCATGAGGTTTTTATAAGGACAACCATGAAGTTTTTAGAAGGACAACCATAAAGTTTTTAGAAGGACAACCAAAAGGTTTTTTATAAGGACAACCATGAGGTTTTAATAAGGACAACCATGAGGTTTTTATAAGGACAACCATGAAGTTTTTAGAAGGACAACCATAAAGTTTTTAGAAGGACAACCATGAGATTTTTAACAGGACAACCATGAGGTTTTTATAAGGACAACCATGAGGTTTTTAACAGGACAACCATGAGGTGGACCTTGGCAGCTATGTGGCGAGAATGCCCCCCGTCACATCACGAGACTTTCCGGAATGCATGACATATTAAGATCTTAAACTGCTGTGCTGTACTAGACAACTTTTAGACAGTATACATCCGTATACCTTCATACTCTAATTCGCCAGTGGAAGAACTTACGAATGGGTACAGTACCTCTATCACACTAAAGAGAGCTTCGAATTCGGTTGATCGGGCCATAGAAAAAAGAGTGAGTTCGTTTTTGTTTTTTTTTGTTTTTTTTGTTTTTTGATGTGTTAATCATTTTCTAACAATGAATTACCGATTTAAAAAAAAAATTGGCATCATAACGATGTATAATATCTTCATTAATAAACTAAAACAAAGAACCTAATCGGAGGTCATACCAGAACTTTAGAAAAATAGTAATAAAAAAAAAAAACACTGGAAAGAATCGATTCGAAGGTTTTGTTTCCAAATAACGTACAATATTTAAACCGTATCTCTCCACGAATACCATTTTTGACCTTTGACCTATATAGAAAACGGTACTATTTCCTGACCCTTTCTTAGAGGCCAAATTGTTTGAAATATCATTAATTTGGTTTTAAACGAGGACAATAACTAATACAACTAATACATGTTGATACAAAGACTTGGGAGTGTGGTGCACTAAGACACATTGTGGGTTTGGCCTAGTTGAACTAACCTATTTCTACATCATGGAGTTTTAGGCCTCTATCATCCTGCCTACCTTTTAATAATATAATAATCTTTTGAAAGAGACCCCGAAACCAGGGACCAGATGCAGATTGGTTCTACTACGAAACGTGTGTTGGCTTTCGTTTGGGGGGGTTTGTACCTGTGGGTGTGAAGAGTACAGATGTTGTGTGTGTCTTGGGGGGGAGGGGGGGGGGTGGAGGGGAGGAAGGAGTTAGGATAGGAAATCTATAAAGTCATGAAACCACGATGAAAGGGTTAGCAGAAAGGAGGGTTGGGTGGGGAAGAGGAGGAGGAGGAGGAGGAGCAGGGGGATTAAAAGAAAAGTTGATGCCAAATATTTCTTTTTACCTCTTTGTTCATTTGTAGAAAATGAAGTTTTGTAGCAGCACCTGCACTCCCTATTGTAATTTAGGTTTACTGAAAAACAGAAAAATTTCACATCCGGGCTTTCACCGCATTCGATACTACAAGTCATGTTATTTTCTTCAACGGTATGGGAAGGAGAGAAAGAGGGGGAAAGATTTAGTAATACTGATAAAGACAGAAAGATAAGGAATGAGAAGAGTATATGGATTGGAGATGATATGGAAGAAAGAAGGAAGAGAAGTAAGCAATATAAAGGTAGAGAGATACAGATAGATAGAAATAGAGTGTGTTTGTGTGTGTGAAAAAAAACCAGAAAAACAGAGAGAGTGAGAGAGAGGGCGATAGAAAAAGAGATACAGAGATATAGAGAAAGAGAGAGAGAGGAGAAAGAAAGGTACAGAGATAGATAGATAGATAGATAGATAGAGAGAGAGAGAGAGAGAGAGAGAGAGAGAGAGAGAGAGAGAAACAGAGAGATAGAGAGAGAGAGATACACACATATCTACACAAAACCCTTAGAGTAAAAAAATAAAGTACACATGTAGATGATTCGAATATCGGACCATGGGTCGTAAATTATGTACAGACAGATTTAAAAACCCACTGAACGTTCAACCACACAGTCACACAGACAAGGCGGACGCACTTCTCGGCCGAAATTCATCATAATTATAAAGAGTAAAGTACAAAACTTTACAAAAGAGTTCTCGCCCCTCTAATTTCCATGTAAGTACACACTAGTCTGCCCCTGCTATGCTGTGCTCCGGTCTGCTCCGCCCCCGATGACGCTTGTTCAATATTTGAGCTGCACACACGGCGGGCGACTTGTGCAAACAGTGAGGCGGAGCTGTTGCCGCATGTTGTGTTGACATTTTACTTGGGCGAGAAAGCTGCGCTTGCTGAGCCGAGCCCGCTGCATGCTGAACCGAACGGTGCCGCTTCGCGCTGCGTCGCTCTGTACCTCGAGAACACCGTGTCTAGATCTAAGCGCAGGTGACATTAATTAACCTATTGCATCCTCAGAAATATGAACTGCCATCAATAAAAAAAAAAGCCGTTTTCGATTTGTCTGGCCGGGCCTGTATGTTTTGAATAATTTCTCGTGGTTTTCCGCTTCTAAATGGATTCACGTTATTTAGAGATTAAATCGTGTCTTGTCGGCGTTTGTGGATTTTGTCTCTATCATTATACGATTTGGCGAGTTAGAGACCTTAAACAATTAATATTTGCAATGGCAAGACCGCTGCTGCTGCTGCTGTTGCTACTACTACTACTACTACTACTACTACTACTACTACTACTACTACTACTACTACTACTACTACTACTACTACTACTACTACTACTACTATATTACTACTACCACCACCACCACCACCTATATATATGCCCAACGCAGAGTAACTCACCAGGAAAAAGTACAGAAACAGGGCTAGATGTATGCATATCTTGAATTATCTATCTATCTATCTATCTATCTATCTATCTATCTATCTATCTATCTATCTATCTATCTATCTATCTATCTATCTATCTATCTATCTATCTGTCTCTCTATCTATCTCTCTATCTCTCTATCTATCTATCTGTCTCTCTATCTGTCTCTCTCTCTATCTATCTGTCTCTCTCTCTATCTATCTGTCTCTCTATCTATCTATCTGTCTCTCTATCTATCTATCTATCTATCTATCTATCTATCTATCTATCTATCTATCTATCTATCTATCTATCTGTCTCTCTATCTATCTATCTATCTATCTATCTAATTCTCTCTCCCTATCTATATATATTTATCTCTCTATCTGTCATGTATGTATGTATGTATGTATGTATGTATGTATGTATGTATGTATGTATGTATGTATCTATTTATCTATCTATCTATCTATCACAGTCTTTCTCTCACTCTCTAAATATATATATATATATATATATATATATATATATATATATATATATATATATAATATTGATATAACTTACAAATTTAAGCCGTGTAATTTGCTTCCCTCTATCTATCTATCTATCTATCTATCTATCTATGTGTTTCTATCATTCTCTCTCTGCCTTCCTCTCATTCTCTCTCTACATATATATATAATATTGATATAACTTACATTTTAAGCCGTGTATTGTGCCTCCCCTCAACCCCCCTTTTTTTTCTTTTTTCTCTTTTTCACATATTTAAGAAACATTTCTTTACCTGCACAAAGCTTGCAACCTGAAGAATTAGAAGGACATGCAGCTATTAAACCCGGTCAATGTGTTGTCTCTCAACTGAAGCAGTTGGTGCCCACTTGTGGCATTGATGTTGAGGTGGGGATGTTTTCTCAGGGACAATAAACCAGAGATTTTAGATCGCAATGAATGCTGGATGGAGAGAGGGTTGGGGTGCGGGGTTGGCGGCGTTTTGTAAAACGATGAAACCGTGGAGAGGAGAGTCTGGGAGTGGAGGGAGAAAGAGAGAGAGAGAGAGAGAGAGAGAGAGAGAGAGAGAGAGAGAAAGAGGGAGAGAGCTACAGAGCTGATGGATATATATAAATATATATATATATATATATATATATATATATAGAGAGAGAGAGAGAGAGAGAGAGAGAGAGA
>JAWDGP010007482.1:25000-27500 GCA_033675545.1 Elysia crispata | reverse complement strand
CTCTCTCCTTCTCTTTCTATCTATCATCTAACTACATGTATGTATCTCTCTTTCTAACAGCCATGGATAATCAATGTTCTTTCATTCAATATTACTTTCTCCTTCAATCTCTCTCTGTCTCTGTCTCCCTTTCTCTTTCTCTCTCTCTCTCTCTCTCTCTCTCTCTCTCTCTCTCTCTCTCTCTCTCTCTCTCTCTCTCTCTCTCCCCCCCTTCTCTTTCTATCTATCATCTAACTACATGTATGTATCTCTCTTTCTAACAGCAATGGATAATCAATGTTCTTTCATTCAATATCTATATTACTTTCTCTCTCTCTCTCTCTCTCTCTCTCTCTCTCTCTCTCTCTCTCTCTCTCTCTCTCTCTCTCTCTCTCTCTCTCTCTCTTGTCCAAAATAAATCATAAACTTTGTCCATGTTTTAAGTATCGGGTATTTAGCTCTATTGAAGAATAAGGTGAACCTCATGTCTTCTTGGAATCTCACTCATATAGACTTTACTAAGCTTTAACGGTTACCTTCTTCTACAGCAAGAAAATTCAGACATCTCAACTCAAAATCTTGAGAACCACTGAACTTTTCGCGGAAGCGCGCAACACGCCAAAACTAAACACCAGCGCGCGCTGGGGAACAAAATATTAGAGCGCAATACAATTACACAAGACTATCAATTTCTTATATTTTACAAGCAATATCAATATTATCTGTCAAAAATAATTTGAAGATAAAACGAAGAGGTCAAAGATCAAAAGAAGTCGTATTTTAACTGCTATTTCCATTTTTTTCAAAGCAAAGTTAATTTACATTGAAAAAAAAAACAAAAATCTATCTTACATTAGTTGACGACAGAAAATCTACCGAATTTTAGAACCTTTTATTTCTCTTCCACAGTCATTTTTACACCCGCATCTTTTTTTTTTTTTTTCATATTGTGTTCCACACACGCTTTAAAAAAATATTGATGAAAGCAAAAATAAAACAATAACAAAAACACCGATATTATAAGTACCGAAAAGCAGCTGCGCTATTGCTTGTTTTCGATTACAGTCCAGTAACGGCAGCAGCAGGCGAAAGCAAACGATGAGTACATGGCCTGACATCTCGGTGAGAGAGAGAGACTACCTCCCTGAACAAGAGAGTCGGGAACTCTTCACAGGAAGAGACAAGAAGACAAGAAGCGGGCCTTTCCTGTCCGTAGTTGTGAAGAGTCCGGACTTGACAACAATTTTGCAAGTTGAAGAGACCGATATGGGGCAGAGAGAGAGGGAGAGAGAGAGAGAGAGAGAGAGAGAGAGAGAGAGAGAGAGAGAGAGAGAGAGAGAGAGAGTAAGGGAAAGGGTTATCAGATGGGAGATGAAGAGGAAAGATAGAGGATACAGACTGATGTGCTGATAACCAGAGAGGGAGAGAGTGGAAGAAAGAGATATTAAAAAACAATGACAAGGGAGGAAAGTGAAGATGGAGGGAGATAAAGGAAGGAGATGGAGACAGAAGAGAGAGAGAGATATAGAGGGAGAGAGAGAGAGTAGGAGAATTTTTTGAGAAGAAAAAGGGAAAGGGTTATCAGATGGGAGATGAAGAAGAAAGATAGAGGATACAGACTGATGTGCTGATAACCAGAGAGGGGAAAAGGCTAAAGATTGAGATGTTAAAAAATAATGACGGAGAGGGAAGAAAAGGAAGATGGGGGGAGACAAAGGAAGGAGTTGGAGAGAGAAGGAGAGACAAAGAGAGACAGAGAGAGAGAGAGAGAGAGAGAGAGAGAGAGAGAGAGAGAGAGAGAGAGAGAGACAGACAGACAGACAGACAGACAGAGAAAGAGATAAAAGAGAGAGACAGAGACAGAGAGAGAGAGAGAAAAAGAGAAAGAGAGAGAGAGAGAAAGAGCGAGAAAAGAGAGATAGAATCATAAAGAATGATAAACGATACCGAAAGAGGAGCAATGTTTTCTATAAATTATAATGGGTATCGAAGGCAATCATTCATCTAACCCCCAGCTTGAACTCTGACCTTTAAAAATAATTAAGCACGAGCCTTTAAAAAGGTATTGAATGAAAGAAAAAAAAGAAAAAAAAAATTATAAGCGAAGAATAAACGAAAGTAACGATAACCGAGACGGGACGAGACGAGACGAGACGAGACGAACCGCCCGAAAGCGAAAGGAAAACAAGGAACACGAGCCACTTAATGGTAACTCTTCACGTCTCAGACCCAGTGATTGACAGGGCGAGGTGGTCGAGGGGCTTGGGCGGCCGCCCGGAACCGGAGAGGTGGTGTCATTTCTGATCAAGAGGAGCTTCGCCCAATCACTACAATCAGTTGAGTTGAGTAGCAGTTGCTGCATCATCATCATCATCATCATCATCATCATCATCATCATCAGCAGCAGCAGCAGCAGCAGCAGCCCTCGTACTCGTGGCCCGGAGTTGGTGATTTAAGACTTTTTGAGTTGACGACAAAGAGAAATTGATGAAGCCGGGAGCAAAAATATTTGAGTTACAGC
>JAWDGP010007482.1:7500-20000 GCA_033675545.1 Elysia crispata | reverse complement strand
CAATTTGTTTTGTTGCATGACTTAGAGCGGATTCCCAAGATAGTGGCACTATGAGAACCTGGCCTGAATTTTGCTTTCAACGCTCTTAAGTGGAAATTTTAAAAAATTTTGAAAAAAAAATATATTACAATAAATAAACGAATTTATAAACTGGATACTTTAAACTCCAATATGTGTGAAACGAACGTTTGAGATAAAATAAGAGGTCGGCTGCAGGCGATCAAACCTTCGCAAACACAATACATGTACTTTGAGCTAATCAACAAATCGATGTTCATGTCTCTAAAAGTGTCTCACTCTGTCTCGGATTATGGGCGCAGCACACAAGAGCGAGTGAGTTACGGTTCTTTGCACAATCAATACGCGCGTTGCGGCTATCGGGTTTCCCCGTAGACCTCACACCCGACGAGGCTAAATCCGGACGCTGCACCGGGATTTCCCGGAAATCAGACCCTCCCTTCTGCACCATGCGCATCCACGACGCGGAGATTTACACTTGTAGATGCCTGGCCCACGTATCTACGCCTCCATTCCCAAAGTTCTCTTCTGTTCGTGAAGATCTGATTGGAAATTTATAGGGGGGACAGCAAGTGCAGCAATGCATTGGGAACTCCCAGGAAACTTCTTCTTTATTGCCGCAAGGGAAAAATTAATTCGAGACATAGTTTTAGCTCAAGCCGTATGGCAGGGAGCGATGGGTGGCCGTTTGTTTCATGTACAGTTTTTAATTGATGTGGGTTTTTTTTTTTTTTTCTCTACTTAAACATGGGTTGTTGTTTTTTTTTCACACTTGTTCGATGCGTGTGTGTTCTTGAGAGGTGCATCTTAATTAGAGATATCACGTTATCCATCTTTTGACACACACACACACACACTCTCTCTCTCTTCTCTCTCTCTCTCTAACCATCTATCTCTCTTCCCCTCGTTTCTTCCCAATTCCTTTTTAATTTCTCCCTCCCTCCTCCCCCCCACCCAAAAATAAAAAGAAAAAAATCTATTTCCACTATTATCACTTTTAGACGAAACGAAACAGCAAACACAATAACGACCCAGAATACCCGTTTCCAAAATAAAAATTGTGATTTATAATCGCATTAGATCCTTGTAACAGCTCAGAGCCCTTTCTAAAAGTTTCCACACGACTCGTACCTAACCAATACGCCTTTCTTAACACACACAAGGGTCATGTTTTGGGAGCATCTCCTCGCCATGTCATTCTGACAAGATTTTTTTTTTTTTATCATTTTACAATGCGTGAAGTCAAGCAATCTGTTTCTCTTATCCCAATGCCTGGGCCGACAAGGTGTTTTGAACCTCGGATCCCCTACTAGTTAAGCCGAGAGGAAAAATACCAAATCTGCTTTTAAAGCGGCGTCCACATTGTCACTCCGAACTATCGGGTACCTATTGGGCGCCCGATGGGTCGACCCGTGAGGTGGAACTGACAGTGTGGACGAGAAAATCTCATAGTTTACTATCGGGTACCTATTGGGCGCCCGATGGGTCGACCCGTGAGGTGGAACTGACGGTGTGGACGAGAAAATCTCATAGTTTACTATCGGGTACCTATTGGGCGCCCGATGGGTTGACCAGTGAGGTGGAACTGACAGTGTGGGCGAGAAAATCTCATAGTTTTTCGTCACTCCATGGGGCCACCGTCACGCCGTCCGACGAATCCAACATGCTTGATATTTTGGCGCAGTTATTTGATAGCCGGGGCGTGGCTGGCGGCGTCGGTGATTGATGGGCGCAGGAAAATTAAATTTGTTTTAAAATTTTTTTTCAATATTAACCGTAGCCCAAATCTGTTAACAAATTCAGATTCAGCGTGCCAATAACAATTTTTAACAATTATTTAGAAAGATCGTTTTAATTTTCATTAACCACTACCTTATCTCTCTCTCTCTCTCTCTCTCTCTCTCTCTCTCTCTCTCTCTCTCTCTCTCTCTCTCTTGTCTCTTCCTTTTCAAGATAGAAAGATCAACTACACTTACTTTTCCCTCTGTGTTCCTCCCACATTTTTCCCGTTGAGTAATATTAAAGCCTGGATCTAGATTCTCGCTAAATAAATAGGCCTATGATGCATGCAATGTGCTACACAACACTGTGACTTCTTGTTGCCGCTAGATAAGTTATACCAAATTGATTTCAGACCCTCTTGTTGTATACTTGTATCATAATAGTATCTGGTATTTAATTGGTAATGAAAAATGACATTCTGGTCAAAAGAAAAAATTATTGAATTTCTCGAATTGTACAGGAAACAAGAATATTTGTGGAAAATAAAAAAGTAAAGAATATAGTAATCGCTTTCTGTTGTTATTTTTTCAACTTTTAAAAATTGAATTGAATCACCGAAACTAAAATAAGTTTTTAAGTCAGAGGTACACAGAAGCCCTGCTACGTCTTGTTTTCTTCGACTCAAATGCATGGAATAATCATTGTGATAATGTTTCACACAACCCGCCAAAATCTAAATTTAACCTCAGAGCCAGCGAACCGTTCAATCTGCCTATCGGGTTTACCTCACAGTGTGGACATGCGTTCGGAGTGATAGTTAACCAATGGGCGGAACTAACGGATACCTGATAGTTCGGAACGACAGTACACTGTTCCATTTCGAATCCAGCTGTGCCCAACTCAGGTCCGTCCAGCTCGTGATAGACATCGTTAAAGAGGAACTTTCTCGGTTACAGAATAGTTTTTTTCATTTCGCCTCCTGTCTTTCAACATATGAGTGAATGTTATTTTCATCCCCCACCCCCCCCCCCCTTTTTTTTTTTACAAATCAAGAAGTGGGTAGGTTTAGTGGAGGATGTGGTAGAGATAATTGTAGCGTCTAACCTACACATGTATTGGTGCGAAGGCCTATTAATATTAATTTAAGTCTCGAAAAAAAATTGTTGACATTTTGCGCAACCGTTCAATTGTTTCTTTGCTTTTAAAAAAAATCCGGAATAAGGTAGTATGGGTGGAAAGGTGGTTGGGGATTTTGGGGTGGGGGAGACCTGTAACCAGTTGATGTTTGAAAAACGAAAGATACGAGAGAAGCATTTCACCTGCTGTACAAGAGTTCCGTCGATCTAATTGCATGTGAGTTCAAAGCTTATCTATGCAGCGTTAACTTTTTTTTGTCTTTTTTCTTTTTGCCCCAAGGTTGCTGCATCTACAGATAATCCATTAAAAAATGGACTGCGCCTAACTGAGCCAGCACGTTCTATCTAGAGCAATGGAGTGAGCCAGTGAGCTTACGTCTGGCCGGCAACCATTCGATCTAGTTTTACTTTCTCTTTAAATCGGGGATTCCCAGACGTGGTGACATCTTTATAACTTCCGCCTGTGGCAGGTTTGCACTGTGTAGACTGTCTGAGCCCACAAAATCTGGCGTGCCTCTCTGATATTTGAGAGTGAAGGAAGTCAGAGAGACAAAACCTCTCTCTTGCAACGCACTGTGCTGATTTTTAGCTCCCGCCATCTACGTCTTCCTCCTGCGTCGTATTATCAACTTTGCTATCTGTCTTCATTTTCGGTCTGTCTATATGTCTGTCCGTCAGTCTGTCTGTCTGTCTCTCTCATTCTGTTATCGCTGCTTGATTGTTTCTCTGTACCCGTGGGTTTTTCTGCCATTACCGGCGTATTTATCTTACACACTCACACACACCCTTCACCGTCTTCATCGTTCTGTCTGTCTGTCTCTTCTCTCTCTCTCTCTCTCTCTCTCTCTCTCTCTCATTCTGTTGTTGTGGCTTGATTGTTTCTCTGTACCCGTGGGTTTTTCTGCCATTACCGGCGTATTTATCTTACACACACTCTCACACACACCCTTCACCGTCTTCATCGTTCTGTCTGTCTGTCTGTCTGTCTGTCTGTCTCTCTCATTCTGTTATCGCTGCTTGATTGTTTCTCTGTACCCGTGGGTTTTTCTGCCATTACCGGCGTATTTATCTTACACACACTCACACACACCCTTCACCGTCTTCATCGTTCTGTCTGTCTGTCTGTCTGTCTGTCTGTCTGTCTGTCTGTCTGTCTGTCTCTCTCATTCTGTTATCACTGTTTGATTGTTTCTCTGTACCCGTAGGTTTTTCTGCCATTACCGGCGTATTTATCTTACACACACTCACACACACACCCTTCACCGTCTTCATCGTTCTGTCTGTCTGTCTGTCTGTCTGTCTGTCTGTCTGTCTCTCTCATTCTGTTATCGCTGCTTGATTGTTTCTCTGTACCCGTGGGTTTTTCTGCCATTACCGGCGTATTTATCTTACACACACTCACACACACACCCTTCACCGTCTTCATCGTTCTGTCTGTCTGTCTGTCTGTCTGTCCGTCTGTCTGTCTGTCTGTCTGTCTGTCTGTCTCTCTCATTCTGTTATCGCTGCTTGATTGTTTCTCTGTACCCGTGGGTTTTTCTGCCATTACCGGCGTATTTATCTTACACACACTCTCACACACACCCTTCACCGTCTTCATCGTTCTGTCTGTCTGTCTGTCTGTCTGTCTCTTCTCTCTCTCTCTGTCTTTCTCAACCTTTACTACGGCATCCATCAAGAGGGTAACCGGTTTCCTTGAAATGATACAGGTAACAAATTCCTTTAGCCTTTGGTTCTTTTCTTATACCCATACTCCCCTACCCCGCCCCTCTCTCCCTTCCTTTTTATCCTTACACCCAATTTCAAGCTTAAAAAAAAAAAATCTTTTTGCCGTAAGAAAGTCTCCCTAATTGTTAAGCAGAAATTCTTTTAGGTCTTTAAAATACTGCTACTGCTCTGAGCCGAGTTTATGGGGGGAAAAATCCGTTGGATAAAAGTTTCATTATGTTAATAATAATAATAATAATAATAATAATAATAATAATAATAATAATAATAATAATAATAATAATAATAATAATAATAATAATTAAAATAAAAAAAGAAATAAAGACAATAGAATGTTGTTTTTAAATAATCATGCTTGCCTTCAGCTTGAAACACACACACACACAAAAGAACAAAAGCAAAGCCTTGGAATAGATTAAATAAATAAAAAAATAAATAAACAAAAGCTCAGAGCGAAGGCTACGGTTAAGTGGAAAGCTTTTTTCTAAAGCGCCTTAATGGTATCCGTTTCCTTCCAGTCTCGTCGTTTGACATCGAGTGAATTTGTGGACCAAACCGATTTGGCTCTAAATTACGCGACAACAAGAACGAATTCCTCTCCATTTGAACGGAATTATTTTGTATTTCTTGAAACTTTTGTTTACAAGGCAGTTATATAAAGGATAAAGTCTAAATATTTCACTACCGAAGTATATATCTGAAATCCCATAGAGGCGTATAATTATATGGTACATGTGGTGTGTACTTTCTTTACTATTATACAGAAAATAAATATGTATAACTATAGATTATAAAAGAAAATGTTAAGGAGGAAAAAAAAAATAATCGAATACTTTCTGAACGATCCTTTTCTCCTGGAAGAGGTAAACTAAGAGTCGAATTGGAAGCGTGTGACGAAAAATGGAATAGTGGGGGGGAAAAAAAAGGGGGGGGGGGGAGGAATTAAAGGGTTTAATCGAGGTTGATTGATTGAATGATGAGTTTCACAAACCCAGTCCACCACTAACAGAGAAACAGAGGTCTCAGGGCTTGGTCCATCAAGGAATCCGTTATATGATTACGAAAAACGAAATAGTGCTTTTTGGTTTTTTTTTTGGGGGGGGGGGGGGGTTAGCTCGGACAGTTCCTGCACCTTTAATAAAATTATGTTTCTTTTCCAAAGTTTCCGCAAAGAAAGGTCCGACTGCTTGTGCGAGCCTTTAAGACCTAAAGTAATAAATTATGATATTTTATGATAAAGCAATATTTATTATCTTTCTTTTTTCACATTTAGTAATGTTTTCAACTAATGCGTTTTTTTTTTTTTTTTCTCAATTACACATGTTGATTTAAAATTTTATTATATAATATGTTTTTGTTTTTTCTTGCTTTTAGTTTCTTCATTTTGTTCTTTCGGTAAGAGAGCCCGCCCTTGACTTAACTTATTTCATCGTTCCCTTATTCCTACTGCCATTCGTCGGTCATTGCGGTGGCGAGGTGACGGGGCAAATCGAGCAAATCAATGATGGCCTTTGTTGTAGCAGTTATCCCGCTTAGAGCAAAGGGTTATAACTCTGTCAAGAAAACCCTCCCTCACCTGAACACAATTAGAATCCAATAGTCGAGCCACGCCATTCGCGATTTATGGCACAGTTCCCCCCCCCCCCCCCCACACACACACACACACGCAACCAACTCCCCAGAAAATACAAAAACGATTAGGGAATAGGACTGGGTCTTAGACAGTTTAATGTGTTCCAAAACTGTGTTAGTTTTTTTTTTTTTTAGAAATGAAAATTGTGACGCAACTCGCCAAGGATGCACTAAGAAAATAATGGATTCAGAAATCAATGCCGAGGACCTTGATCTTTGGGTCAAAATAACTCTGAAATATCTACATACTTTCATTCCTTAGTGTCGCCTAAGCGCGAGGAAAATGTTTACTCAAAGAGGGACGAAGAGCTTAACTGAAACAAAAAAAAAAAAAAAAAAAAAATTCAATTTAGCTCCCTCGGAGGAATTCAGGTTTAAAAGAATCACATTGACCAATCAGAAACAGTTTAAATTTAGCCACACAAACTTTACACGCAGACACCCTCTTCAAACATACCGCTCTCTCTCTCTCTCTCTCTCTCTCTCTCTCTCTCTCTCTCTCTCTCTCTCTCTCTCTCTCTCTCTCTCTCTCATATCATTTTGTTTAATATGAAGCTATCTCTCGCGAAGAAAAAAAATATCGCGTTTTAATTATATACATTCTGATTTCGCCCTACACGTTCCTCTGTGTATCTAAAAAATGTCACGTCTTGAAATTTAATTGGTTCAATTGCAATTGTTCCATAGAAATATAAGAGGTTCATACGCATGCGGTTTATAAATAAAACTTCTATCAATTAAAGAATATTGTAAACAATGCCAAAATGTCTACAATCCACCGTAAAAAACATTTCTCCGGATCACAATTTTTCTGACGTCACTATACGCTAATTCTGGAACTTGTTGATAGGATGTGCCGGACTTGTAAGAGCATTGGGTAAGTTTATAAAGACTATTTACCCTCCTCTTCGTCTTGACAGTTTCGTCTTAGATTGATCAACTTGATGCTCTCCCTTATCTCAACCAGGTGATGTTTGATAATCTAAGCTCCTATAGTTTTGGCAAACATTTCACCCAGCCGCTTGTAATACATGGAGGGAAAGTTAGTGGTCACCAATGGTCATCGTATCAAGAGATAGCCATCATACCTCTCTAACAAATTACGGCAATCTCAGCTGCCGCTACCGGGTTTCCCCGAAAATCTTGTCCATTAGCGCAAGGCTTAACAGACCGGCATCTATCACTCTGGAGAGAAACGGTCGCCACGGACTTAGGAGACGAAGATCTTGAGGGATAAAAAGAAATCTGTTATGGCGGCGGACGTATGGCTGGCGAGCCGTGTGGCATGCTGGGTATGAAGCCCCTAGAGTGGTCCAGACGATCTGAGCGCTGTCCCCGTGACGCAAAAGATAAAGTGCGCACCTTGCTGGGAGCAGTCTGTCTTGTTGCCTAACAGAAGACATACACTGGCTGGGAAAGAGAGAAAAGTCTGGAGAGAGGGGGGGGGGGGTGGGAGAGTCTAGTCTAGAGCTTGGAGGAGCTCTTAGCTGCTTGTTCTATCTGTCTCTGTCGGTCGGTCTGTCTGTCTGTCTATCTGTCTGTCTGCCTGTCTGTCTGTCTGTCTTTCTTTCTTTCTTTCTTACTACCTTTCAGTACCTGTGTCTCAATATTTGTTCTTTTCTATCTGTCTGTCTGCCTCTCTTTCTCTCTCCCCTCTCCATATCTCTCTCTCTCTCTCTCTCTCTCTCTCTCTCTCTCTCTCTCTCTCTCTCCCCCCTCTCTCTCTCCCTCTCTCTATTTCTCTCTCTCTTTGTGCCTCTGATTCAGTATTTTTTCCTGTCTGTCTAGCTCTATCTGCCTGTGTCTCTTTCTTCCCTCTTTTTTGAGCGTCCACGCTAGCCAGTAAGCTAATTTCCGATTCTAAATCACGCATCACACCATCAAATCCCATCACACTGGTTAGCAATCCCCGTAAAAAGCTTCCGCCTGAAAAAAAATTCGGATGAGTTTTCGTAGTAGGCCCTAATAAAATTCGTCATCAGAAACTGCTGCAGCCGTAAAATCCAACCAACACAGCTGAGCACCCTCCCATCTGCTACTCATCAAATCCAGCGCAATTAGTGATCTTTCGACTGTAAACGTAGACTAAACAGGAAAACAGTGATCCTATTTCTCTACAAATTAGAGTCAGAGTTATTCGGCGTGTAGCTAGCGGGATACAAGGCTATCCATCTTCATCTCGAATTGAGTTAGGTTTGATGAATTGATCGATTGGTTTGTAGAATTCTTACAGAATGTGCTGGGAATACGTTGTTTTCAGAGAGAGACTCAGACATGCGAACCATACAGACAGACGGACGGACAGAAAGACAGACAGGCGGATGGACAGACAGATAGATGGATGGACAGCAGACAGACAGCAGACAGACAGACAGACAGACAGACAGACAGACAGCAGACAGACAGACAGACAGACAGACGGAAAGGCAGAAGACAGAAAGGCGGATGGACAGCAGAGATACAGACAGACGGACGGATAGACAGACATACAGAAAGACAGACAAAGAGACAGACTTAGTGAAAGAACGATACATAATCAGTAGCCAGCAGTAGACACAGGTATTCAGCCACTGCTGGCTGTCATTCATTTAACCCAGGTAAACGGTTTTCACGTAATGGGCACTTGGCGATAATTGCGATGACGAGAATCGGGGAATCCCGGAAACCGGCATGTGGGTGAAAAGTGGGCACAGCCTCTAACTTCTGGTCGGCCATTTTGATTTACTAACGTGTAACAACCTCAGGTTACCGACGGCTATCAACTTTTATTTCTCGAAGGGTCTAACAAGGTCGAAACCATGCGATTATTGTAAAGACATTCATGAATAATGATGGTGAAATAATTATGTTTCTATCTTCAGGACTTCCATCCGACATTAAATAATAATAATAATAATAATAATAATAATAATAATAATAATAATAATAATAATAATAATAATAATAATAATAATAATAATAATAATAACAATAATAACAATAATAACAACAATAATAATAATAATAATAATAATAATAATAATAATAATAATAATAATAATAATAATAATAATAATAATAATAATAATAATAATAATAATAATAATAATAATAATAATAATAATAATAATAATAACAACAATAATAAAAATCAAAGAAGCCAACATCCTTTAAGGCTTGAAGCAATGAGACCCCAACATTTGCCATGTGCATGGGTGGCAGCACGAAGTCTCGAAAAGCCTGCAGGCTTCTCGAATCTTGGCCACAAAATCTCAAAAAGCCTGCAGGCTTCTCGAATCTTGGCCACAAAATCTCAGAAAGCCTGCAGGCTTCTCCGCTCTTGGCCACAAAATCTCAGAAAGCCTGCAGGCTTCTCGAATCTTGGCCACATAGTCTCAGAAAGCCTGCAGACTACGCGGTTCCCTTCTCAAACTGAAGACTAATCATCACTTTGCAAGAAACCATCTTACTGTCTAGATCTATCTAGTTTTCGGACCGGCACCTATCTAGATCTATCTAGTTTTCGGACCGGCACCTATCTAGATCTATCTAGTTTTCGGACCGGCACCTATCTAGATCTATCTAGTTTTCGGACCGGCACCTATCTAGATCTATCTAGTTTTCGGACCGGCACCTATCTAGATCTATCTAGTTTTCGGACCGGCACCTATCTAGATCTATCTAGTTTTCGGACCGGCACCTATCTAGATCTATCTAGTTTTCGGACCGGCACCTATCTAGATCTATCTAGTTTTCGGACCGGAACCTATCTAGATCTATCTAGTTTTCGGACCGGAACCTATCTAGATCTATCTAGTTTTCGGACCGGAACCTATCTAGATCTATCTAGTTTTCGGACCGGAACCTATCTAGATCTATCTAGTTTTCGGACCGGCACCTATCTAGATCTATCTAGTTTTCGGACCGGAACACAATTTTTTTTCCTCCAAAGGACGATAGACCGGCAGGCCATGTCTTGAAATCTCGATAGGCCGGCATTCGCCAACTCTCAAACCAATGCATGTGGTTCAAACCTATGACATAGATCTTAAAGATTGGATCACCTCTCATTTTGGCCTCGACCATTTTCACCGAATCGTCTATCTTTATTTGTTTGTTTTTTTTTGGGAACAAAGGAAAATGTAAAGAAGCGAGGGGAACAAATACCATGCTTGAGCTGTAAGGAAACGCTACAATAAGCTAAGATTGAAAAAAAAAAGAGGGTGGGGGGTGAGGGATAAAGAGAAAGAAAGATCGAGAGAGAGAGAGAGAGAGAGAGAGAGAGAGAGAGAGAGAGAGAGACAGAGACAGAGAGACAGAGAGACAGAGAGAGAGAAAGAGAGACAGAGAGAGCATTGTAATGAGATATATGAGATATACTGAGAGAGGTTACTGATAAATACAATAAACGACAAAAGATAAAAATAACGAAAAACAAGAGAGAATGAATTAATTATGTGATTAACAAAAATTCGATGAGCGACAAAAAAAAGAGAGAGAAAAGCTGGATGGGGGAAGGCCGGGGAGAAATAAAATATTTCAGACGGTAAGAGAGAAAGACTTAGAAACAAAGAGTGTCAGAGAAAAAGGGAGGAGAGACAGACAGACACACACATTGACATACATTCATACATACATACATACATACATACATACATACATACATACACATATACTTACAGTCGAGAAGACAGAGACTTGAGACAGAAAAAGACACAGAGAAAATGAGAAAAATAAATGATAAAGAGAGATTGAAAAACAGTGAAAGTGAAAAAACTTCTCCGGACAGCTCCTAATGCCGACTGGCCGAGAATCGAGTCGTCCAGTTGTCAGGCCGACCAGGCCGTGATGGAACAAAGATGGTCAGCGCATCGGACAGGTCAGTGTAATTATGAAGTGAGCGCGGCGGGTTGTTAATGAGGGTTCTGTTGTTGTAGCCTTAGGGGAGAGGTGGGGGAACTGGATGTGTATGTAGGGGGGAGGGGAAGAGGGGGTCAGAGGTCGAAAAGAAAGGGAATGCATGCTGCACTCTGGTCTAAGCTGAGAGGGGGGAGGGGACACGAGTTGTGGACATGCCGGAGGGAGAGGTGGGAGGAGGAAGGGAGTGAGTGAGGATGGTCAAGTGACGAGCAACCACGAGTCGGAGACAATATAAGTGGTGGTGAGAGAGAGAGAGAGAGAGAGAGAGAGAGAGAGAGAGAGAGAGAGAGAGAGAGAGAGAGAGAGAGAGAGAGAGAGAGAGAGAGAGAGAGAGACAGAGACAGAGACAGAGACAGAGAGGGACAAAGAGAGAAAGAAAGGGAGGTAGAGACAGAGAGAGAAAGAGATAGATAGATAGAGAGAGAGAGGGAGAGAGAGAGAGAGAGAGAGAGGGGGGGGAGAAAGAAAAGAGAGAAAAAACAGGAAGAAAGAAAGAGACAGACAGAGAGAAAGAGAGGGAGAAAGAAAAGAGAGAAAAAAACAGGAAGAAAGACAGATACAGAGAGAGACAGAAAGAGAAAGAGAAAGAAAAGAGAGAAAAACAGGAAGAAAGACAGAGACAGACAGAGAGAGAGAAAGAGAGGGAGAAAGAACAGAGAGAAAAACAGGAAGAAAGACAGAAACAGACAGAGAGAGAAAGAGAAAGAGAAAGAAAATAGAGAAAAAACAAGAAGAAAGACAGAGACAGACAGAGAGAGAAAGAGAAAGAGAAAGAAAATAGAGAAAAAACAAGAAGAAAGACAGAGACAGACAGGGATTTACAAAAGAATCAGGCACCGACCAATGTCCAGTGTTTCACAGCTACCAGCTCGGACATCGGCCAGTCGCGGACAGTATGACCAGCACTGGTTCATGACACTCCTCGGTACAGGCGAACCGGAAATGAACAAGCCGGAAGGAAGCGGAAGTGCAGCTGAAAGGTATCCAGGACTCGCGGAAAAATGAGATGGTAAGTCTCCTATGACGAGGATGTCTAGGAAAAGATGCGGAGGAATATAGAGATGGAGAGAAAATTTTGAAGGGAATAAAAGGAGAGAAAATACAGACATTTAAATTAAGATTTACTAGATAGAGAGAAAGAGATGCAGATAGAAGGATAGATAGTTGTTGTTTTTTTTAAATCAATTGAAAAGTCTCTATTGTTGAAGCTTTTTAGTACAGAAACAGTGAGTTATATGTCATAGATATATAGGGAATGTTACAGGTTTTCGCTATATTTTCTAATAAAAGAGCTGCTACTATTATTTTTGTCTGTATCTTGGCGCGCTATAGTTTTTCAAATTTATAAAGTACTATTTAATCTTT
>JAWDGP010007482.1:0-2500 GCA_033675545.1 Elysia crispata | reverse complement strand
ACCCTCTCTTTTTCTTTGTTTATCTAACCAACCCTCTTTTTTTCCTTTTTTTTTTTTTTTATCTAACCAATCCTCTCTCTCTCTCTCTCTCTCTCTCTCTCTCTCTTTTTTTCCCCCCATCATTCCGTTTCGCGAAACACTTGGGACGCCCGTGGCTCCATCTTCCTCTGAGGTCCATGTCCCGGACATCATCAGCTACAACTGAAAACCTTTCCAGGCCCTCCAAATCCCAGACCGCCATGCTGACATTATCGTCGTCAAAGCCAAGCGTCGTGTCGCTAATCCCAGCCTCGCTCCGCTCCTACTAAAATAATCTTCGGCAAAAGTCACTGGACTACCGTCAGAGAGGGACACCAAAAAAAATTCAGTGTGATTGGAAACAAGAGAAAATTAGTGATTCAAGATAACACATGCATAGCATTAACTAGGGGGGGGAGACAAGTCAAGTGCCGGAAAGAATTAACATGATTGGTTCCTCGAGTTAATTTACATGCGCATATATTAATCCATCGTGCCCCTGAATATTATTTTGATCCAAGGGCGACAACTTAAGACTAGTAAAAGGGAGATAATTAAGTAGGCTCATCCGTGAGTGAGGCTATCGTAATCTATTTTACGCTTGCTGCCTGTGTAATTACGGGCCCTGGCTTCCGTTTCCCCTGAACAGTTGGTTTGTTAAAACATTATTTGATGAGTGCACTCCCCTTAATGCGCAGTGCATTAATTCGTTAAAGTTTTTCCCCCTCTGTAGTCATTCTCTCGTGTTGTTTAAATCACAAAGAGTGAGCCCGTAGGATTTAAACAAAAAAAAAAAAAAAAAAATGCAGTAATCAAATCTCATTTGAGTCTCTCATTTTTTCGCCCCTTTCTTCCATTTTCGCAAATATTGATGAAGACAAGATGTCCAGCCTTAAGGGGAAAGAATAAAGTGCAGTCAGGAATCACATTAAAAATTTACGCGGTATCAAAGTGTCAGGCCCTCTTTCAGTTCATTAATTTATTGAAACGTTGTCGCAAAGAATTCTTTATTCGGCATGAGACGACATGAAAGGAATTTATAAATAGAAGTTAATCAAAACCATTTCCCGATGCTAAAAATACCCTTGGTATGTCATTCATTACAAGACGACATGAAATGAATTTATAAATAGAAGTTAATCAAAACCATTTCCCGATGCTAAAAATAACCTTTGTATGTCAATACAAGACGACATGAAATGAATTTATATATATATATACACACACACACATATATATTTACTCATTGCGCATGACACAAATTAATGATGGATAAGTTGAGTTGGAAAACAAAACACAAAAGTTTTTGCTAAAGAAGCTTCATGAACGAAAACTAACGAATGTTTTGTACGATAAGCCGAGCAAGCTGAGTTTTTTTTTTACACGCCTCTTTACGAATTTTAATCTCACCACATGACTTTCAGGTGGAGTTCCAAGGCCTTTTCACTCAAAATATAAGATTACTTCGTAGTAATCATTCCCAAAGATTTTGTTTTGGGGACTCGAAGATGGAAAAAAATTAGTACATACATGATTTTAGGTTCTAAATAATGACCTCTTTGGCGAAATCAATCTGTTTTGAAAAACCAAACACTTTAAAAACGGCACTGATATCATTTTTCCCCCACATATTTCATACTTTTGTCTTTACCGAGATACGGATGACATGTTAAATCCTCTCTTTTCCCCACCCGTCCTTTCACCACAGAGTGTCAACAGAATTCTGATAGCACGCCACCTCCACTTCATATAAAAGACTTTATTGTGCTTATCCCTGCTCGCATGAAAGGTTTTTCCGAATTTCCGGCAATTACAGGTATTCAGGGGTTAGGATTAGAATCCCAGTTCTCCAGGTTGATGCGGATTTCATTGAACGCGATCAGTGAAGATAGGGCGAGCCCCGTGTGAATTGTGAAATTGTTAAAAGAGGCCCCGGCCCAGCGTTTTGATGGAGGCGGGCTATGACGGCTAGGAGGAGCTAGAGGAGAAAGGGTCCTGGCAGGTAAGGACGCGTCCTTCTTGGCCGCCGGGGTCTCCATCAAGATCTAGCGGCGCCGTCGGGTTAGTTAGGCAGGGAGAAGCGAAAGTTATCTTTTGGCGCATCGACAACATAATTCGCGGCCATGATAATTGCGCTAGAGCTCGAGCGATTGGCATTCTTTCATAAACAATGAAGTTTGTGGGGATTTTTAGACCAAATTATCAAATTAAGGGCAGGCTAACGATTAAGATAGTTACAAATATGTCGGAATTTTGAGAGAGAGAGAGAGAGAGAGAGAGAGAGAGAGAGAGAGAGAGAGAGAGAGAGAGAGAGAGAGAGAGGAAAAAAAAGGGGGGGGGGAGAAGAAGAAGATGAAGAAGAAGACGACGACGACGACGACGACGACGACGACGAAGAAGAAGAAGAAGAAGAAGAAGAAGAAGAAGAAGAAGAAGAAGAAGAAGAAGAAGAAGAAGAAGAAGAAATAAGGATTAGAGAAAG
>JAWDGP010007481.1:0-14212 GCA_033675545.1 Elysia crispata | reverse complement strand
CCATTCGATCCATACATAATTATGGTTCTGCTTAAACTACAACTGTGTGGGCACCCATCTGTGTCTAGAAAAGAAAATACACGACATATTGCACTAAAAAAACATCTTAAGTCACCTTAATCTCTACAACAGTAATTCTGATTTCTTTTTAACTGGTTATTATTGCTAAATTGCCACTGCTCTCCGAAAACATTTGTTTTTGTTTTTAATTTCAAAAAGATTCACATTAATTTAATTGAACGTGTTTCCCATATGCTTTTTTGTCATCCATTGGTCAAATGATTGTTACAATTAAGCTTTTAAACAACTGTAAATATTGTTCATTTAAATAACTACTTAGAGATACCATACCACAAAAGATCGATTATGGTCTAGATCTATTCCTATGTCTCTTTTTTTCATTTCTGCTATAATATAATATCGCTTGATGTTTGGATAAATGTAATTTTTCCTTTTTTGTCGTATCATCAATAACACCTAGTTTCATTTTTTGTGATGTTAATATAATGGGATACGTGATACTATTCTATCATCCAAAGTTGAGAAATAAAAAAAAAAGAATTAGGAATAATTTTAACGTAATAATTTACTGGGCTTTCTGTCGGCTGAAAAGGAAACAATAAACGGTGGGAAATTTTCAGTTTCAATTATTTCAAATCGAACGAAAAAAAATTGATTGGAAATCGGTCGTCACTGATATCAATGGAATGTATTCAGAAGAAACAATGTGTAAAACAACTTTTTTCCAAATTGATTTTGAGAATCATATCACTCTTTCTAGATTCAGATAGGCATGAACCAAATATTGAATAGATTTGGAAAAAAAACGGATTAATATCTAAAATCATGAACAATATGGCAAAGCAATATTATTTACAATCTTAGTGGTCATCCTTTTCTAAAAACATTTTCAGCATTACAATTGCAAAGTTTAAAGTTCAGCACCAGCAGACTTAATACAAATATTTTGGTATAATATCTTTTGCTTTAGATATGCTATGGGACAATATAAATTCACCCTTTTGAAATTTGTGAAGTTAGCGTGAAAACAAATCTGAACAAAAAGTGTTTTCTTTTTTAATTCAGTACAAAGCTTGAAGAATGTGTTCATTAATGACACATGTCACAAATGAGGTTAAGCTTTGTGTATTTCTAGACCAATGCTAGTTTAAACAGAAAAGATCCTATTACAAGCCTTTAAAGAGCCTCTACAGCTCTTAAAGCTAAAAACTCTGAATCTTAATTGATGATTATCCCCTGCAATTACGTTTTATAATATATATATATATATATATATATATATATATATATATATATATATATATATATATATATGTACAAAAATATATATATAAATATATATATATATATATATATATATATATATATATATATATATATATATATATATTATAAAACGTAATTGCAGGGGACAATCATCAATTAGGATTCATCAAACACACGTAAATATAAAAGTTTGAGTTTAAAATTTTTGAAATAATAGTGTTTCAACGGGGAATGTGGAAAAGTTTTTTCCTAGAGAAAAAAATGTGTCGTTAAATTAATGGAAAAACAAGATATTCCTGCGAACAAAACAATTTTCAACTAAAAAATGAAAAGGAATGGGAAACCAAAATTGTTGAAAAAAAATGATCTAAAATAACTTTTAACTTAAAACCTCCAAAAAAGTAAAGAAAAGGCAAAGAGGATAATAGATGATGACACAAATGTTCAATCTTTTTTTAATACACAACAAAAACGAACAAAAAAGTTAGCAGTGACATTATAAAGTCAATTTGGATATATAAAAAACAACAACACTTAAATAACACTTTAAAGATACTTTTTAAAAAAAGTGCAGAAAATGGCCAGTCGTACCTTGTTCGCTTTGCTCCCTACAGAGATAGTATTTTTTTTGCAATTGTCCTCCAAGGACAATGTTAAATGCTTGATTATAGAGAGCTTGCAAGTATGACTTTGAGGTTTTCCTTATTGCAAAGTCCACACCATTTCGAATGCAAGCCACTATCTGATGTATGTGCCTGGTCCAAATACAAAGGCAGAAGAAAGAAAATATGAAATGGCATCAAACTTTCTTTAAAAACGATTTTTATGTACTAAATTAGCAAGGGCAGTGAAGCGTGCACGATTTTCCTTTTTTTTTTAGTCATATGCTTATTATTAAGTTGTTTTTAGTTCTTTCGCGCCACAACCTCACCAGTTTTTTCTTTGCCACCCGAGAGATTTTCATAATGGGATTAGAGGTTCTCAATCTTGGATATTTTCATTGAGTTTTTTTTTACTTTTGAGGACATATTTTATCTGTATGACAAGGTGTCAAGATCATATATGTTTGTGCAAATCGGCAACGTCGTTCTGTTAGAAATTAATCTTCTGAAAGAAGACGTGCAAAAAATGCTCGATTACATTTTATGAAAAAAAAAAGTAAATGTTGTTAGATATATTTTTCATTTCTTAAGCTTCTAAAAATTAATTTAGATATGTTTCGTGATGCATTTTATCATGAAGCTGTAGGTGGTTCATGTGTTTTAAAACCGCACGCCTTTCGTTTAAACACAAAAAGTCGGAAAATTTTGTCCTTAACCGTCTCCAAAAAGCATTTTAAACTTTTTTTGAATGCATTGATAAAACAATGCGCCTTTAAAAAGGGTTTTTTGAAAAATTGTAAACTGATGAATATTAAAAAATACATTTAGAACTCACAAAGTGAAATCAAGTGCCTAGAATTTCACTTCATGGTGAACTCAGGTTATTAAAATCTCAAAGATAATGGGCATACTAACTGGGAACGACTTTAAGTATTGTAAATGATAAATGAGAAAAAAAAAGATTGTTAAATCTAGCTACTCTATTTATTCAGTGGGAGAAAATATATTAACTGTTATATTCCTGATCTACTGATCGAGTGTGCACTCTCAGTTTCTCGACTATGGGGAAATAGCGTTTATGCACAAGACTTCAAACCTCCAATCTCTAAAACTACCATTCTTAGTCTTTTGGTCTCAAACACAACAAAAAGCCAGTGTTTACACATTTTTCATTGGAGATTGAGATCAACAAAGTTCAACTCACCTGCAAGATACTTTTCCCAAATATTCCAAATCTCCTCTGCTTTCTTCCAGGCCCGGATAAATGTGCAAGAAGTTTTCTTCGCAGTCTAGCACTGTTGTTGCTACACTGACGAGTGCAGAGTATGACATAAGGGATGCCACTGGAGAATAGGCGATGTAACATTTTTAAAGTTTTCTAGCTTTTCGTAAAAAGAAGCTCTATTACTAAAAAATTGATTCAGTTTAACATACCGTTGCCATGAGGGATAACATTATAAAACTACGCATATTGTTTCATAATAAAACTCATGACAGGGGTTGTTGAATACCATGCGTCAACAAAATTTAATGCCTTTTTTATTATAATTTTTTTGTTTTATTACCCCCTTTTAAAAAAGAAAATAATGTAATTAAGTTATACTAAATCTGTTACGCAACGCAATATAATTAGCATGCTCAACAAATAATCCATTTAAAAGTACAAGATGATTAGGCCAGCAAATGATATAATAATTGTTTTCCAAAAATCAGTACAAGCTATCAGAATATCCATATGCTTACATTTTAATCCGAAATAAGTTTTAATTTTTAATTGCTTATTATGACCAGCTGGAACCAAAACAAAAACCGACATTCATATTAACAACGAAATAATACATTTTAAAATCATTAGAGGGGATTCCATATTACTAAAAAAAGGAGAAACTAGCTAAGTCTGTACTTTTCTAACCTACTCAAATGCCCTTTGAAAAATATTTAGGAAAAAAAAGGAATTCCCGCAAAGAAGAGCGTAAAACTTGTGTAAAAGATTGTTTGATAGTTTGAATTATATTTTTGAATGACACAAAGCGGCAT
The DNA here is from genome assembly GCA_033675545.1 of Elysia crispata. Classification (NCBI taxonomy): domain Eukaryota; kingdom Metazoa; phylum Mollusca; class Gastropoda; family Plakobranchidae; genus Elysia; species Elysia crispata. Next base: position 10,286 of record JAWDGP010007481.1, on the reverse strand, counting down.
ATAGTTATATAATTAAAAAAGATGTAGGTACTCTACAGTGAATATTAATGAGAAACCTAAAAAGATATCAGAAGCGGAATTAGGAGGCCACAATGTTAACAACTTGCAATACGATGATGACACTGTCTTGATTGCACAAAAAAGAAGATTTGCAACGATTATTAGACATTATAATCTTATAAAAAAAAACTTTCGCAGATGGGTAAATTACGTAAAAAGACTTTTTGTTGACCATCAAAAGAATTACAATATAATGACGCCGAATTTCGCTGGTCTCCCAGCAAGAAAGATGAGATCCACCAAGCAATAAGCAAGATGAAATTAGGCAAATTGATTGTCATAGACAGTATAACTATTAGCGGAACTTTTAGAAACATTTGGAGACAATGAAATTGATAAGGTCGCAACATTACTCAACTGACACTTTTGAAACAATTGATATTTCTCCAGGCCTTTCCGAATCTATAGTATTATTTCATGACCCTGCCAAAGAAAGCAGAGGTTACATAGTAGTCACAACTGTAGTTAAGAGGAAGGTAGTTTTACTGCGGAAAAACGGTACAGTGTAAAAATCTTTTCTGTTTTAATAGTCCAGCTTGGTCGTATTGCAGGTATCTCTAAAAATTTACCATGAGGTTTCATATATAATTATACATCTGATCCTTTTATCTTTCCTGCTATATATTGCATATTGTAACATGGATAAATCCAAGAAATAAAAATTTTAACAATGCTAGAATATCTTCTTTATAAACCAAGACTTAGTGTTGTCGACACGTTTTCAGGGTGTTTTGAAATATTATTGTAATTCATCACTTGCCGAGAAAATTAAAATTAATAATCGTCTATTTATCCTCTTTAAGCTGTATCTATACTGATTAGTATCATAGTATGGTTAAACAAGTATTTTTTCCCAGATAAATTTCCTACACAAACAAAATAAGGCAGGCAAAAGAAGACCAAAAATTCTTAGTTTCCTTTCAACAAGATGAATTGTAGTGGATAACCGTTTTTACAGAATAAAAAAGGAGTTGTACTAGCCTTGTCGCATTTTGACCACAAGACATTTTGAAAGAGTGATCAAACCATATGTTTACTTTGTTTAGACCATACTAAGGAAATACTTTAGCAAAGTTGACACTGCATGAATTACATGGGTCAAGATAATGTGTGCGTTCAATAACTGGTCACTGCAAGCAGGTTTAGCCAGCAAGTGATTATTCAAATGATCATAACTTTTTTTTAACAAACGATTGCCATGCGATAATACTATCTATTCTTTTGAATGAGGGTTTTAATTGTCGACGTTTTCTTTATTCATTTCACTAGTGGATAGTAAAACAAACCAATAATCCATCATTTTTTTCACCATGTTTGTGACGACGAGTTTGTAGTTTAAGATTGCTTAAAAGACTTAAAAATCATCAAACACGTTTTTAAATCATGTTCATTTTTGCAAGTTATGTGATGCTGGGCAATGATAAGTACTTCTAGACGGCTCAAAACAAGATCCATCAATATAATTTAATTTTCTAATTTTATATTATCATTTTTCTCCATATTTTAACTTTAAATCTTTGTAACTCCGGAAAGCTAAAGATGCATAACATTAGCAAAAAATACATAAATTGTTTCTTTATCCCGAGATTACCGGATACTTATTTCATGTTTTACTGCCCTAAATTTCTAGCGCTACACGTCTTGTATTTGAAACGGTTTGCGGGATTGCGATATTGTTGCAGATGTAATAAAGAAAAGCAACGCATCGCTAAGTATTTAGTTTGGCAGGCGACAGTTTATCTGTAATAATAAATATTAACGGATTGAATGCTGACGTTCTTCTGTGAAAGTTTTATATTTCTATTTTTTTTTCGTTATTCAACCTAATCGAACGTGCATTAAACCTACAATTTAGTACTTTCAAAAAAGATTATTCTCTATCTGCATGATTGTTTTCATTTTTATTGTTTTTTTCCCCTGTGTTAGTCCTTTTTGTTGTTGTATTTGTAGATCTTTCGGGTTGTTGTTTTTTTAGATTTTCTCTTTCTGGAAAGATTAATTAGGATCTGTATTTTTATTCATTCTCTAACGAGCATTAAGGTAATGCTGATGCCAAAAAATTTGTCAAGTAAATTTATTATGTTAATAAAATGCAATACCTATAGAGCGCTTCAGGTGGAGCATATTGCATGCAGCTATCTAGGCCAGATATTTCTTCCATTGCAGATTTATGAAGCTTCTCGTATGTCTCCACCATATGCACCAAACAATCGGAATTACACGAATACGGCAATAAATTTTACATGAAGACAGCTATAACGGCCCAAAATCAATAAGACGTAGTTTGGAAATATTTATCCTTCGTTACACGACTTAGTACTGTTGTAGTGGAAAATTTTTGCCTTGATTCGTCTTGAAGGATCTTTTTTTTATTGCCGAGATGAGACATAACTGTGTTTGAGCACCTTCTTGTTGAAAACTTATTCTGGCATAAGTTTTTTAGGAGAAAGCCATGTTTACATCCCAACGTAAAATTTACTTGACAAGCTACTTGTACGCAAAGCAGACTTGAAACTCTTTAGTCAATGTTTTACTCTCAGTATTTAGGATCAACGAAAAGATGAAAAAGGAGATGTGTAAAAAGTTAAAAATCTTAGACGAATTCATTCAGAACCGAAAACACATACTTCTTTGAGCAAGTTAATTTTAGAGAAAAACAAGCGAATTTAAACAGAAAAAAAAACATATATTGCCCTGACTGTAATATACATATAAAAAATATAATATATTGATACACATAAATTTATATTTATAAATGATGCAAAGAGAGCGATCTAATCATAAGCCTACATAGAGTTCTAACTCTGTTATGTAAGTCAAAAGTTATGTCTGTAACATTTAAGTTTTGTTCATAGGAAAGGTCGGTTTGAAAGGACTGACACGTGATGCCAATATTCAAATAAGAAAAAGCAGTGACAATCAGCTCTTGCCCGTACCCGCCATGATTTTACCTTTTCGTGATTATTTGAAAATAACAGATAAACGATTAAAACCATCAAATCGTTACATGACTTAAGATCTGATTAAAAACCATATCATAATATACAATTGGAAACCCAATAGACATTTTAATAAGTATTGTGCAGGAAACATAGTATTAGGTAGATAAAGTTAATGACATACCGTCTTTAAAATCTGGAGAGCAGACAAGTTCCATTAGACGGAGTTCTTCTTTCACCTGTCTTTGCCATATGTTCGACTCACACTGACTTCCATGCCTGTCCCAGCAGTCTGTCATGTAAATTCTTTTCTGTCTAAAGGAGGTCAAAAGAGGGAAGAATGGGCAAGTGCTTTCTGGTAAGAGGCAATCAGTTGAGGCTCTTCATTTAAAATTAACATTTTCAAGTGCGTTAAGAAATGCCAGAAAGGTTCATTCAAAGGGAACTGAATTTTTCAAGGGCAGATCGGTATAGTTTGTCCATAACAGAACAATTAGAAGATTTTGGACACATCATAATGGTTCCAGGGAGACAAAAGCCCCTAAATTTATCACTATTGTGTACCACTACTTTATTAGACCAGTTTTGAATTTAAAGATTCTTTAAACATTACTAATTTTGTGCCCATTACTATTTAAAATCCTAAATTTCTTGTTAACATTTTACTTTTGGTTTTGAGCATTGGACAAATGAATAAAAGAGTCAATCATAGTGTAACATACTCTCAGCTTTCACGACTAACTAGCAATCACTGCAGTTCTATTTAAAATGTAATTTCTCAAAATAAAGAGTTATTTCGGCAGTATATAAAATTTGTATTTGGAAAAACCGCGTAGATTTTTTAAAGTAGTGATTGTGAGACCTAACATTTTAGAGTAGCTAGGAAACGTATGATTAGAAATATTAGGGTTAAACACTCATTAGAGTCACTTGATTAATCTTCCTGGAACACGTATTCTTGCAAATATCAGATACCTTTAAAAGGGAATCACGAGATAAACTGCTACAGAGGAGCAATGTTGATGGTTTATCCTTATCATATAGACCATAGTTATATTGAGACACAACTTTGTAAATTGAAGTGTTCAGTCAAACAAGGCAATATTAAATAACTGTCTTCAAGTTCCACATCAAGGTTTTTCTGTTATATCTTGATCTAATCTAGAAAAGTAATCTCTATGTCACTGTCTACTTTTGGAAAATAAATATATCAAATTGAGGCAATAAACCGTAGAAAATTTATAGTGACTTAAATACACCAACACTATCGAATATGATGTAACGTCATAATAATTATTAAAATAGAATGAAAGAAGATCGAAAGAAGAGTTTTAAGTTGAAAGAGTTAGCCACCCTCAGATCTTGTTACTGTCTACCTGCATAACTCTATAATGGCAAGCACATCTGTATATAAAAACAAGGAACGGATACCATCAGAACCGACTATCGTATTTGTAACACAACAGGTAAAACTATTAGCATCTGTGATTATTTTTCAAAGAAATAACGATTGCATACTATCATGTACACATGTGTTAACACATTTATTGAGAGATTTGTGGAATCAGAAAGATATAAGTAAGCAAAAAGCGTCTTCAGTGTTACCCATCCGATTTGAAAATAGAAAAATATACTGACTTTTAAACTCCTTCTTTCGTTTCATTCGATAATTAAAAAAACGCACATTTTTAGTATTCATTGCATTTTAAAATGGCAAACGAGCCTACTCTGCAAGTATTTCTTTCATAATTATCATACTTTTTGCTTTTTTAAGAAATGATGCGAATTAACAAGAGCGTAATGATTACAAATCGAAAAAAAAAGAAAAACAGTCAACACTGAAAAAACATTAAGATGTGGGTTCAAGAAGTCTTTGGTCTAGATATGAAGCAATTAAGATAGAAGTTTGTAATTTGGAACACATATTTTTATTTTCTACACCGTAATCAAGCAGAGTTACACATTTCTGCCATTTCTTTTTGGCCTTCAAACGTCCTTGACAGTAAAAATGTTCTGAGGGTGCCTCTAACCAGATTTAAAGTTTCAATGGCTTCCTGGTTTCCTGGTTTTTATGGAAACCAAGGGATTTTTCCATGCCTTTTTCTCAGCGGTTAGGACCGTAATTTTATAAGCAAAATCGAGTAGTAGTGTCCTGTGATGTGAAGATTTGTCCATTATTCAGGTGTCAGTCATCTTCATAATGCAATAAACATGATCTCATAATCCTCTGGTTCGTGGTGTCACCTGTGCCTTCTTTGGTGAAGGAGAGAAATGGTTTTTCCATTGTATGGAGGACATGGTTTGTACTTAATGAAAGTAAAAGATACATGTTTCATCCCAAGGCACCATGATTTTAAAGAAGTATGTGCCATTGGACCCATTTTTGCAGGACTTAACTCTCTGCTCTTTTTGCTCATTGGTCAAAATGAGAGATAGCCTCCGCGCATGAACCTTATTGATGTTGAGATGGTCGTAGAGAATCTGTTCAATTATTAAACCCACACTGGCTCCAGTTTCGCTTTAAAGCTGTTTTACAATAATGTGTTAAACTTACAGGATCAGTTTGTTCACTATGATAACATTGTTTTCAGTTATTACAAAAGGAGCGCTCCCTTCACGATCTACATCCATCACTGACATGATTTCAATTTTCTTACCCAGTATAACACAGTATTATATTGAGGACATTTGTCACCAAAAAAATTGGATTAATTTTTGAAAATATCTGTCGGGATTTTCCTCGCGAGTTTAAAAACTTCATTACCGAGCGATATTCAACATGCTCCATGATGCAGCTTTAACAAAGAAAAAGCAAACGATTTGTTATTACATTCGTTTCATTAACAAGTGCCTGACTGCCGTTTGGCTTTCCTGAAAACTTACATCTTTTGTTCGAAAAAAATGATCCCAAGACTGTCGAAATTTCCAAACTCTATCATAATTCCTTCCTACTCAAACCAAAGACTTCTTGAAATTCTCTGTTTATATTGTTATACACAGAATGTTCATACAGAAAATGGATCCTAGTTTTCCCATCATTAAAAAGTACTTACGAGCAAAATATGTCCAGCTGGGTTGTGTTTCTAAAGTCGTATCGCTCAATATTAAAATCCTGCTGCACTGCCTTTTCACAGCGGTAGAGATCTTCGCACCCGCTTGATTGCCCCATTATTTTTTGTATGCCCTTGAAATCTTTCAAAAGGAGAAAATTCCAAAGTTAAAAAAAATCCATTTAAACGATGCTTATAATGTAACCTATCGTTATTGTGGTTAACCTATACTTAATCCTCATACTCATTCTCCCCCTCCTTAATCATCTTTGTGCTATTCTCCGTCTTCCCCCACCTTTTTCTTTCTAAGCTTCTTCTCTTTTCTCTTCGTCTCTTTATTCTTTTTCATTTTCTTCTGGACCCATCATATTTGTCTTGGCCCTTCTCCTTTTTCCTTCGTCTTCTTCTTCTTGAAATGTTCACACTGAAGTAAAGTATTTTCAAAATTTAAAAAAGTAAGGTCTATCTAAATATTTTTTTGTTTTCTTTTTACATTTTACTGAAAAAAAGGGTTTAATGTCTAAATAGTATTTATTTTAAATTAAAATAAGTGAGTTACAGAGACTATAGAAGTAACTCTTACCCATACATTTGTTTACTGTATTATTTGAGTTTTCTCGTGATAAATATATTTTAGAGAAGTACAATGCTACTGAATTGCCACACATTTCCTCAGCCGCAGCTAGAACACACAAAACATGCGTTTGGAATACCCTGGAAAGGAAACGAAACAGCTATGTTTAATTTCAATAGAAGATACAAAATGTGTGAATCTAAAATGAAAACCATGTTTCTCAAAACTCATACTTCAAAACAACACATATTCTAATCGGCCTTTGCAATTCTAAGAAATTAACTTCAGGTTATATTTTCTGTAAAGTTTTCTTACGCAAGAGCTAACTATCACAATCGTATGTTACGTTCCAGAAAAATAAAGATCCTACTTTTTTTTTTCCAAATTCCAACATCATTGACTACCTGTGCTAAAGTATAAGGAAGTTTTTTTTTCTCCTTATTTTTATTTTTATCGGAATGGTTATGACAAATCATCAATGATCTTAGGTTAGGTGGAAAAATAGTTCTCTAGACAGTAAAGAAGGACGGCCCTAACCAAGCAATATTTCTTTTACTCTTGTCTTCTTCTCTCCGTTGTTGTCGGTCGTGGATTGTCTCCATGCTTTCTTCTGTCTTTTTTGTCATTCTTTATGACTGGTAAATTTATATTTCTAGATGAATCTTTGTCTGTCCATGCTTATGTCCTTATTAGACTAATATTTTGATGCTAAAGTATGATTCGAAAACTCTAATTGCACAAATTAAAAGATGAAATAATTTAGAAAGTATATGTCACATCAAAAATGTACATTTAATCCGTACACATGTTTTAGCATTCAGAATAAATTTTCCAGATTTTTTCAATTTGATTCATAGCTTAATTAATTTTATGATACTACTACCCACACTGACAGTTGTTTAACTAATGAAGAACCCTTTCATTTACATCCAAGCAATAAGTATTTGGTTTTAATTACCGGTATCTGAAAAAAGGTAATAATTTACAAACTTTAATTGCTTTCATTCTGTACTCTGATGAGACAAAATATAAATACTCCTCTCTGAAAGCAGTAGGTCTTACATGCACTATCCGCAGAACTTAAATGAATGGAGGCTTTGTCTATCTCAATTTTATATTACAAGCCAACCATAAAAAATCCTTTAAAAAATTAAGTTTATTCAAAAAGTCTCAGTTCATAATGTATTTGAAGCTCCGCAAACTCAGAGTACATATTTTTTTTAATTTCTACCTTTTCACTTTTCATAATTCCACCCCCCTTGCTTCTCATAAATATTAATAAAAGTTTATTTTTTATTGTATCCTATTACCAACACAAACGGCTGTCCGTATCTGTCACTGGTGTGGCTTCCATTTCATCAAGATCTGCCTTGTATTTAAGGCGGCACAATTGGATGTTAGAGTCGAGCTCTTTCAACTTTTGATTGTTGTTGATGCAGTGCGATGCATTAACTTGCTCCAAAACTAAAGTGTTGGGGAAAGGAAAGTTTGATTATAAAAATATTGCAATTTTCGGCATACGTGTAGGCAACGGTTGTAGTATATACCCTCGAATCATCGCATATGCGTAATTATTGAAACAAACACAGTATTATCAAATACGTTATTTCTTTCATAGATTTAAGGGTCTAAATTGAACTTTAAAATCATGCTAACACTCTAGTTTCGATCTTGAATTGTATTAAAACAACTAGATATGTAAGGTTAACGAGGTGATAGGCTCTGTGAAGAAAAGGCTTGATAACAAAACAAACAAAAAAAATTGATGTTTCACCAGATCTCGCGGATAAGATAGGAGTGGGCGGGGAAGATTAGTATCGATATAGGATTATGTGGGCTGGTGTTGGTTATTTGGACTTCTGGTGGATTGGCTTTTATGTTGTAAATCTCTCTCTCTCTCTCTCTCTCTCTCTCTCTCTCTCTCTCTCTCTCTCTCTCTCTCTCTCTCTCTCTCCCTCTGTCTATCTCTCTCTCTTTTCTCCCTCCCTCCGTCTCTCTCTCTGTCTCTCTCTCGCTCTCTTTCTCGCTCTCTCTCTCTTTTTTATCCTTCTCTCTGTCTCTGTCTCTAACTCTCCCTGTTTCTCTTTCCTTTCTCCTTCTCTCTCCCCCTCTCTCTCTCTCTCTCTCTCTCTCTCTCTCTCTCTTTCTCTTTCTTTTCTCCCTCTCTCTGTCTCTGTCTCTAACTCTCTCTGTTTCTCTTTCCTTTCTCCCTCTCTCTCACTCTTTTAATTAGATTACTGTCAAGGAACATGCTACTCTTGAAACAATGTTTGTAATTTCTTAAATTCTGGAAAGTTGTGGTAAATATTATTTATAGTAATATTCTTATTACGGTTCTCTTTGCTAGGGTCGTCCATCAGGTGACACTGTAACTTTGTAACCCTCCTAACCATGGCCAATTGGGCCTTGAGTGTTTCGTTATCACATCCTTGGTAATTTGACAACCAGCACCATTCAGCATCAGTTGACGCGCTGAGTTACCAAACAGATTAAGAGATAGGTTAGGGAAAGGTGGAGAGTCATTCCGTACAATGCTTTGACATTATCATTTTAATCGATTAATAAATTGCTCAAGAAGATAAAAGCTTATTCATGCGAACCTGTTGGGTGATAAGCAAGGGCTTTTATATGAAAAAAGCTAAACGTTGGCATTTGGTGATAGATGTTTGTTAACGTTAAATGTCAAACATTCTCTCACAAGTTAAGCAATGGTTTTTGGCAAATGTAACAGGCTCAGGTTTTAACGCAAATATTGTAAACCCACGAATTTTAAGACATCTTCCGTGTCTCAAATACTCGAATCCGTAACACAAGATTTTATATTGATGGCTAAAAATTAAGAACGCATTTAAGCTTGCTTCAAATTATATTCATCTGTATCTCTCAAACAGTATATAAAATTATAATATTCTAATCGTTCTTCCAAAAAGTCTCAAACAAGTGGCAGCTTTGTGCTGCACTTAACCTTTCAGCTAAAAATATGTAGGCTAGCATACCTTGGGTTTGGGTGAGCAAGATTTTTTCTCTTGTAACATCAATGGGTAGGGCAAGGTGGATAAATTTTTGTTCGTGCCAGTGATCTAAATCCAGTACATTAATACACTGTCAATCACTCTTTTACAGTTCCGAAGGCGCAGGAGACAAGACCAATACCCTCCTAATATTTCTTAGGTCTCTTTTTAAGATATTATTGTTTCTGTAGTGTCCTGGGCTCTTTATTCCACAACATTTTATTGCAGTTTAGCAATGAGTCAACCAATAGTATGAAACGTTTGAAAATGAGATTATAAGCCGTTTTCCCATGAGGCGTGAAATGTGAAATATTCTTTAATTTTTAGAAAGGAAATGAAAAAGCAATTGCATTTATTGATACAGTTTCTTGCGTCATTTCTTACTATTGTAAAATGTAACATTTATTTAAAAGGGTTGTTTTATTTACAAATTTTTTAGTAAGATGAGTGAGTTTGGTTTCCGCAAACACTAAACTTCAAAATTATTATCAAAGACTGACAAAAAATCTTCGTTCATCACATGCTTTCTGAATGAGCCCACAAAACGGAAAAAAGAATTATTCCAATAATTAGATTTAAAATTATACCAAGCCTTATACTACTCTAGCTATAAAAATGCACATCAATTATCCTTCCTCCTATGTGGCGTATT
>JAWDGP010007480.1:25000-35742 GCA_033675545.1 Elysia crispata | reverse complement strand
GTGTGCCCCAGGTGGCTTATCTTTACATTGAATCCTGCACCATGTAAATTAAACTGAAAACAATGACATGCTACCCTTCATATCATTGGTGATCTTCTAGTATGTTGTAGTTTTTTTATAATCAAATCATCGGCAAACTCAAAAGAAGTTAATGTATATATATATATATATATATATGTAAAAACTAGGTCTTACAAAACCTCTGTTCACTGTCTGTAGATATTTTTCTTTTTGTTCATTTTTCTTTAAGTGACATACTTTAATTTATGTATTGTACCCACTATGTTTCATGTGAATGAGACATGATAAGATGCAATTTTATTTTTAGTTTTAGTCTCGGATTAGTGTCATTTTTAAACTGCACTGTAGAAAACTTCTCAGAGCTTTAAATTCAGCTGCAATATAGAGTGGCAGAGTGACACAAAGATAATGAAAGAAGTGAAGTGGCCAGCAGGCTTGAGGCTACTATGACTGAGTGTATGAGTGTATTTGGTGTGAGTATTAATATACTGGAGAAGGAGGATACTTGAATTTGATGTAATTTGTTATCATTTCAATTGTATTATTATTATTATTATTATTATTATTATTATTATTATTATTATTATTATTATTATTATTATTATTATTATTATTATTATTATTATTATTATTATTATTATTATTAGAAAGAGACATCTAATTTGTTGAATCCTGGCGATCCTGCCAGCTCAGATTCTCAAACTTACCTTCACTTTTCTAAAGGCAAATGTTGCATATTTTATCATCCCCTTTGTGATTAGTGTATTATTCTTTATGTTATGTATATAAATTTATTATGTTTGCGTCTTGTCTTGACAAGCCTCAGCCACTTGGTGAGTTGTTTCACCTTAATGGTCAGGGCGTATGTGTAGTTAATGTATTTTTTGTTTACGGAAAAACGCTGGTTGCTGTGGCAACTTACTATAATTAAACACATATTTTTAAACATGAACTTTGTGTTCTCTTATCTTTTTTATTATTATTATTTTTGCTTTTGTCTTTATTTTTTTTTGGGGGGGGGGGGTTGGTTGGGGTTTTTTTTTAGTGTGTTTTTTTAATGGGGTGAGTGTATGAGTGTGGGCGAGGGGGCGGGGGTATTTGTTGTTGTTGTGGTCATCATAAGATTTTTATAAAATTATTTAATTGTTGTGATGTTATGAATTTTAATCTTTTCTGAGTCTGACACTTGGGCACCTTGTTCACCAAAATGACCACTAACATCAGAAAGCTTTATTTACAACATTTTTGGAGCAATCCATATTTTCAGTCTGGTTATGTACAGAGATGATAATTGAAAAAAAAAAAAAAGGTGGTCAGTGGTCATAGATCTAGTTCTATATTGGGTTTGATTTATTAGTTGCTTCGAAAGTAGAATAAGCCGCATGCTTGAAAATAAAATTATGACAAAGTGGTCAGATTTTCCTAATAAAATTGTTTGTATATATGTGTGTGTTAGAGAGGGAAAGGGAGGGGGAGGGCACTGAGATGCACACATATATGCGAACTGCTCAGATAGTTTTCTTTAGTGAAATGATTATCAAGCTAAAATTTGGGGCTTGTTCGCATTCAAAGCTAAAAAAGAAAGGCGTTATGTGTTTAGTGATATTCAGAAGAAAAAAAGAAACGAAACCAAGTGGTCTACTCTCGATATATTGCAAAATATATACTTTTACAACTTACGCGGATCGATTTTGAAACTACTGAACTGATAAGTAACAGTGCCGCAAAAAAAAAAAAAAAAAAGGGAATATTACTATGATTGGCTGAAAATCATACCTGTTTTGTCATAACTGTTACAATTTGATCACTCTTCTATATAAATGATACATCAAACAAAAACTTAGGATCTCAGCTACACATTGCTTATTTTATTTCTCAACATAATTATCGCGGTGATCCTTACATAATATTGGTTTGATGTATCAGTTATATATTCTCATCAAAATGTAAAGAGTTAAAACGAGGCAGGCATTATTTTTCAGCCCACCTTATAATATGGGCCATGATTTCAGCATCAAGAAGATTAATTTTCTGATGATTTTAAAATAATTCTTTAATGAGATACTAAAGTAGCATTTCTTTAAAAAAACAACAAGTGTGGGAGCTAGTGTGATCACACCGCAACCTCTTAATAATTTTACAAGGAGAGCCATGCTTTTATTACCTTTTGATCCACCACAAATGCTACAGCATGAAGAGGGGTTGTTTGTTTTTTTCTTACAGTTACAGGGATTTTTTTTTCAGTTTTAATACCTTTATATAAATATCATTGACTATAGAATGTACCGCTGCCTACTCCCCTTTTTGGAGAACTTGTGTAAGGCTGGCTCAAGCACTCCACTGTGAATCCCTACAGATAGAGCCTATATGTTACCAAGAGACCCTCGGGAGTTTCCACTAACAAAATGCAATGTGATCGCAGCCATTACGATGGGTACCCCCTAAGGCCAATGATAATTTACTCTTGAAAGACCGTAATTGGGGTATTATTGTCAAGCATAATACTTATTTGGGTGTCTCAAAAAATGCAACAGTAATAACAAAGACAGAAAAAGCGGAAGAGGGATTTTGTTTAGATTGCTATTGTTCTTGAGTACATTTGATTACCTCATTCACTCATTATTGCCATCAATAACAAAGTTTTTAGCATTGCGTACTAATGTATCATCTGAAAACTTTTCATTTGAAAATTAAAAAAAAAATTTCGTGTTTCTGCGTTTTCTTTCCCAACCATAAAGAACCCTGCGGGTTTTCAATAAAACATTAAACTTTATGATTCTTTCGCTATGATTAAACATGTTCACAGATTCGGTATATCAGATTTATCAACGTTTCATGATGCCAAATTTGTTAGCCCTGAATTGGCGTCTAGGTCATTTGATATTTCTGAATTGATATCCAGCTGACGTTGTAGAACATGATGACTAGTGGTAATCACTCGTGAACGAACTTCATGTATGTATTCAATAAGTTAAGTGTATCGTATTCCAACACTAGATCCAGTGACAAGTTTCAATTTAGTCGTGAAATGCACACCTGTAAAAAGCATCCGTGGACAACACGTGAGCTGTGTTTTATAACGAGACCAAACAAATGCTGATTTTTCTTTCAATCATTTTATATTCGTATCAAATATTCGTAGGGTAAAAATATCAATGGTTGGGCGAATTAAAAAAAAAAACAAATCTTTTTTCACTTCCACAAATGAGAGCTCAACTTGGCAGAAATAATTTTAAAAAAAAAAGATGAGTAGATCATCCTAATTTTTAAGTTTGTTTGTGAATGAATTTTTTATTTAAAAAAAAACAAACTGGTTTGGTGTTTTAAGCGCCAATTTCATATTTTTGGTTTTGTAGTGTATTTTTCACTAGGAAGATATAAAAACATTGGTATTTGATCTATAATTTTTACCGTTATTTGAGAAACATACACGTTACATTTAGTTCTCAAAAGCTATACACAACTAATTATTTAAGCATGGGGAAAAAACGTTAATTTTAAAATGCGTATCATAATACTTCTTCCTTCTTTGAAATTCTTCGACCCAGTCAGAGTTCGTCACTTTTATCCAGGTAGCTTATTAAAACTCTGTGAAATAGCATTGTAGATTTAGATATATCTAGGAGGATCTGTCCTAAAGAAGTACAAATTGAAAAACTCTCTAAACCTGATTGTTCCTACCCTATCTTTCTAAACATTGGTTTTACGGCTTTCTAAAAACAGTGAACCTCGTTAAAAAAAAATCTGCAAATTTCACAAAGAATTCAGTCCTTGAAAATGCACCGAGTCTAAATATATTGATGGTTTTCAACGTCATGTCGGTTTTGGCGACATATACTTCTATATCCTTTATTTTCAGCATTTCATTTTTCATAAATATTATAGTATTATTTTTTTTCTTAACGAAACTATTCTATAAGCACCGCAGATATCTAGGGTCTTCAGCCAGTGATCATCTAGATCTACAATCATAGTATAGACATACTAGACCTAAACATTTCAAAACTAATTCAGTTCGGAAATCCAGTGGGAAAAAATATAGAAAAAAGATGAAATTATTATATTGCAAGTTCATGCATTTCTATATATGTATTGTGTTTAAGCCGTTAGTTTTAAAACTTCGAAGTTGTTGACATTAACATAATTGTAGTCCTCTGTGTTATATAATTTATTTCTACATCTTCTGCAGAGTATATATACATAGGAATCGATTTGTCAAGTGCTTTCGATACCATCAACGGATATTCCTTTTCGATATACTAAAAGACACCATAGAAGAAGACTAAGCATGACTTGATACCTTTTCAGCAATACAAACCTGTCAATGAAAGTTAGAAAGGCTAAAACATTGTTCACTCAAATATCGGAACACCGCAAGGAGACAGCCTTCTTTGACCATCAATGTTCACTATATAGACAGCCAGCACAAAATGCCAATGATAGTTTAAATCCTGCTTATGCAGATGGCATTGTCTTTGTGTAAAGTGCAGCTTCAAGGACGGAAATGAAATCTAAAAACATCTGGCAGATGTGAACATCCACGTCAATACCAACAACACAGAATACCTGACCGTTCAAAAAATATCTGGTGAAAAAAACAACTACTAGCAAACCCATCTCTGCATAAAGTCACATAAGTCTGGAAAAAAAGCGATTACAAAAAAACCTAGAAAACGAGGCTAATAAAACTGTGATTTTGTACAACTGTGGCACCTGGGCCTTCTCAAAACAAGAATACAAGCTTAACACTTTTCACAGTAAACAACTTAGAGCAGTCCTTAATATTAAATTACAATCACCAACAAGTCTCTCTACAATAGAGAAGATAAAGTACCAATCACCGTTACTATACTTGAAACCAGTTGGAGACTTTTCGTCTGACAAATCATAAGACTGTTATAGTATTCCGATACACAGCTAACAAAACCATGGAAAGATATTTCAAACAAGAAGCTCAAAAACAAAAGGCAAGTCAAAAACGTTTATTGTATCCATTATCAGACATATCCTCAAAAGATTCTCTAGGGCCATTAACACAAGCAAATTATCCAAAATTTCCAACCTCGAACATCTACGCAAGGTTGCCCAGGCCTGAAACCAGTGGTGACAACAGAGAGAGGCTCTAATTCATATCTGCTCAAGTGAAGGACTCTCTGGGCCTCTCGGTGAACGCGTCTTAACCAACTAAACATCAAGTTCTTTGTGCAGAAACAATTACCCAGCAGAACTGTTCCCATCATCATACAATCTTCTGGGTGCCATGGCAGTCTTACTAAGTAAGATCTCAACCCGAAGTGAGCCATATAAGAGGTTTAAGCCTTACAGGGCTAATATTATTTATCTGCTTCTTGTACTTCTTTATTATTAGGCCTGTTATGATTAGAAGTAGTAGTAGTAGTAGTAGTAGTAGTAGTAGTAGCAGCAGCAGCAGTAGTAGAAGCAGCAGAAGCAGAAGTAGTAGTAGTAGTAGTAGTAGTAGTAGTAGTAGTAGTAGTAGTAGTAGTAGTAGTAGTAGTAGGAGGAGGAGGAGGAGGAGGAGGAGGAGCATTATTATTATTATTATTATTATTATTATTATTATTATTATTATTATTTTTATTATTATTATTAAAATTTAGATTTTTAAAAACTATATCAGTTATTTTCTCGAGTGAAAAATGAGTCACCGCCTACTCAAAACATGTGAAACGTTGCAGTATACACTACGGATAGTACGCGCAGGTTTCATGTCTTTTCAGTCACTTAAAAAGTCCCAAATTACCTTCCCTTTGCTCGAGAGAATCCCAGAACAATAGTACGAGGTGGCATCTGCACGGGCAGGAAGAGGTGAAATTTTTAGTCGATGATTTCACCTGCTCTTCCAGCCCGGTCATTGCACCGTGTTCAAGTTCCATGTCTACGAGTAAGAGAGATTTAGTTTGCGACTTTCATTTTCATTGGCTATATGACAATTACTTGGTGTCAAAATTTTTATGGAGTACATATTGCAATCAGCTTTAGAAAATTGAAAAGAGGCGATTCGTTTCTTTTTCCAGAATGAAATTTTAATTTCACATAGCATTAACTTATTTAGAACTGTACAAATATTTTCTGCGGTAAAATGACCTAGCACATTGTTCAGTCGAACTTCTGCGCAAGTCTATGCCAGTGAAATATAAAAAAAAAAATATTTGTGTAGCTCTGAGCTGCATCGTAGTCCTTGGTCAATAGTTCATTTTCTCTATACGTAGGCAGGGTGTCCTTATACAGTTCAAAAGTCTAAGGTTGAGTTGAGCTTACTCGGCGGCCGCCTGGGATTCGCCAGAAGATGCAGCAGCAGAACCTCCACCGAGAGCGTTGACCACACCAGCAAGGAGATTGAAGTTACACTTCGTCTGGCAGGTAGCGGAACAGATGGGCAGGTTGATGCCGCAAGACAGGACATTCAAACCTGGGAATGGTCCAGCAGATGCAGCAGCGGAATCATCAGCTTTACACTTGGCGTACGCTCCTCCACATTCAGTAGCGCAGCTGTCAGCACAACTGCATGCAGCGGTACAAGCCTGGGTGCAAACGCCATTCACAGTATCACACAAGTTGCCGAACAACTCCGCAAAGGTACAGGTATTTTTCTGGATCTCGCACTGGGCGTTACAGATGTCAGTGCAAGGGGTTGCGTTGACCATGGAGGCCAACATGGCAACAGCGACGAAGACTGCGAAGGTGTTCATTGTTTTGACAGGCTGGGCTTCAGGTGTAGACTTAGACTCAAAGCGAAGTGGTGAAGTGATGAGCCTAAAGCGGGACCAGCTTTTATACAAATGCACATGCAAAGCTCATCAAAAGTTGATGAGTTAGATATTCTAACATTCGTGATCCATCAATATATCAAAGCATAGAAGAAAAAATTTAGTACATAAACTGAGAAATGCTATATTTTTTTTGAAGATTAATGGTGTAGATTTCCTAAAACGATCCGGTAATGACATAATCATTGTATAATTCAATCTGCTGTAACCAATTTTTTACAGCTTAACAATTTTTTTTTTAAAAGCGGTCGAGCTGCACGAGCACGAGGTGATTCCGTGAGTCTCTCCTACCCGACAAATTGGATGGCAAAAACCAAAGATCTACAGCGAACGACTCATTAACTGTTTTAAAGGAAATAAATGCATCTTTAAATAATAAAAAAAATACTTTCCTTTCCCTCCTTATATCCTTTCTTCTTTCCTGTCTTTTTTCTCTTCCTCCTCCTTCCTCTTTCTCCTCCTTCTCTTCCTCCTTCTCCTCCTTCTACAACAACTACTACTACTACTACTACTACTACTACTACTACTACTACTACTACTACTACTACTACTACTACTACTACTACTACTACTACTACTACTACTACTACTACTACTACTAATTAAAATATTTTCATTGAATTCTTATCTCTTAAGCATACTTATCTTTTTGGAGTTATATAATTTTTTTTTTTTTTTTTTTTGTCATTATTTTATAAATACTTATTTAATCAATTTTTATATAATATATTTCTTTTTTAACCACAATATAAGAAACTCTTTTTTTTTTCTTCTGTTACTCTTTTCTATACGTATTTGTTATATATATATATATATATTATATATATATATTTTTTCCCCCCTGTGTATACTTCGACATTACTTATTTTGTTTTTTTAATTTTTATTTATTAATTTATTTATATATTTATTTATTTTTTTTTTTTTGGTTACATCTTTCTATATATAACCTTTTCCACACTCACAGATATATATATATATATATATTATTTTTAATTTTTTTTTCATAGTTTGCATTTCAAATTTATATATGTGAATATCTTTGTGTGGTTTGTTGTTCTTTTTTTTTTGTGTCTGTCCGAAAGTTTACGTGTTTTGTTTTGTTTTGTACACCTTGGAGCTGCACTCTACCTGTATTTTAAAGGTACTACTACTACTACTACTACTACTACTACTACTACTACTACTACTACTACTACTACTACTATCATTACTACTACTACTTCTACTACTACTACTACTGCTACTACTGCTACTACTACTACTACTACTACTACTACTACTACTACTACTACTACTACTACTACTACTACTACTACTACTACTACTACTGATGCTGCTGCTGATGATGATAATGCGGTTGCTATTATTGCGGTTATTAATATTACTTTTGAAACTACAACTACTTACTGTAGTTGTTTTTTCTGGATCACGATTCTTTTGTTTTTTAGACTTTTTTCTCTTTTTTTTTTTAATACATTGTTTGCGTACCAAACTACTATGGGTTTTATTAGACTGTATTTCTTTATATAAAACCAAATGGGGCTTTAAACTATCTGAGATTCTCTTTCTATGATGGGGTTAGCGAATATCTCAACAAAAAAGCATGTCTCCCCGAACACTTCAGAACTATTGTCTTTTTATTCCCCTGCTTAAGTAAAGTATACCCATCGGGCATCAATGAAATTTCTTTTAATAGAAGTCGGTTCAAGTGCAAATTGCAGCAGCCTGTATGTATATTCCAAATTTTTTTTTAATCTAAGGTCTAAATGAATTATATAAGCAATAGAATCGTGAATTGTCACAACACCTACACTCCCGGGTTGGTTTGCAAAGTTACTCCCGAAACAAATTTTCTTTTATTTTGAATATTTTTTGTTGATTTTTCAGTCAAAATGAAAATAAATTTAATACTGCGAAGAAAGGATCTGTAACAAAGTTTTGAGGTACATCTTGTTATTCTCAAATTCACAAAGATATTGTTACTTTATTGGACTTACTGTTTCCAAAACTTAATAATTATCTACTTTTGTTCTCTTTAAATGGAATGCTGCAACCACATATGTACCCACATTCTCTAGGTGACATTCAAAGTATAGATTTAGTTTCAAGTCTATTAAAAAATATCGACTTTATTTACCATCTTATTTTTGCTTGAAAAACCCTTTATAACTACATGTATAACAGAAACAAAATCTCCGCATGTAAACAAAGTTCATGATGAACAAACATTTTTAATAGTGCGTTGATTGAGAAATGATCCATGAGCTAATACATCTTTTTTAGGAAAAAAAATTTCGATTTAAAATTCAATAGATCTAAATCTACACTTTTACGAAACGGTCAACATGTTTTCTTTACATTTAAGCGTCATTTCTTGATTTGAACGAAGAAAGATCACAAAAAGCTTTTTATTTTTACTGCTGACAAGGCAATGCCCAATAAATGAATATTAAAAAAAACAACGGTTGTGAATTAAGGTTATGAACTCAAACTGTAATCAAAAGCTGAGCAAAACAAAAATAAAATGTCCAGAAGTTTACATGGATATTTAACTTGTGGGAGTTCAAGAAATAAAGTATGTCGTAATACACTTGATTCTAGAAAATAAGGTCTTTCATCATTTCAAAACCGAATAAAAATGATTTTCAATATATTATGAAAAGCGCTATACGTATATTTAAAAGGATAGCCTGAGCATGAAGGCTATTGTTGAATTTCAGTCATTTCGATTTGACATGCCAAATCACAAAATCTCTCTCTCGCTCTCTCTCTCTCTCTCTCTCTCTCTCTCTCTCTCTCTCTCTCTCTCTCTCTCTCTCTCTCTCTCTCTCTCTCTCTCTCTCTCTCTCTCTCTCTCTCTCTCTCTCTCTCTCCCTCCCTCTCTCTCCCTCCCTCTCTCTCTCTCTCTCGTTCTTTCTTTCTTTCTTTCTTTCTCTCTCTCTTTATTTATTCCTTTCTCCCCAACCCAATTCTCTTTTAAATAGTCTGATACTCTTGTATTCACGATCAAATGTAACAATGTTTACAAAACGAAGGGTAAAATAAATTTTTTGAATCTGTGCTCGTCAATGCAATTGGCGTTTTTCTTGTATTAATTTTAAATTGTAAGAGTTTTTGTTTACCCGAAGCAGGTAGACTCACCAGGGAGTTATATCTAGATACCAGACTCCTCAGAGAAGAATCATCCCTTTATAGTAAGTATTTCGGCCTTTAACTACTGCCACACCCAGGTAATGGCTCCCTGTTCTCTCCATGCTATCTTTTTCTTTTTCACAGCTTGGGATTCGAACCCACATCCTCATCTTGACTGGATTCTAATCCAAGCATTATATCACTTCGTCAGCTGGACTCAGAGCATTTTTAGCCCTTATAGTTATAAAAACAACCCTTCGTTTCTCCTGCTCCAGATCCAACGGAAACTATTTTCGGTTATTTCAGCCAGTAGCTTTTGAGCTTTTGTTTCCTTAAGAATTTAGTGAAAAGGTTGTAGACTGATGACCCTATAAATCCACTGGCAATAACTTGATGGACATCATTTCAGCTTTCAGCAGGCCTCCCAAGCACTTTGGTCATGCTTAAATATTTCTCTCTTTTGTAGATGCTGGCCTTTTACATTGTGTTTTCGTATGGAATTTTTAGCTCCACCATAATCGTTTGTTGTATAGAAGATTAATGGATCACGATATCAGGCCTTAGTCTTTTTTCTTTGATTAAATCTAGGGTGACTGTCCCATTCTGGTAGATCTGCTGAAACCTCCCACACATGTCTAGTAGGTATTTTCTTTACTCTGTACTGACCGACCTTCCGTGCCGTGACTTAGCGCCTTCCTCTGTTGTAAATATCGATGCATTGGTTTCAGGGGGGTTGTTCTATCCTTTAGCTGTGTTTATGATCGCAGCAAGTTTCTGAAGCACTCTATTATGCTTCCAT
>JAWDGP010007480.1:0-10000 GCA_033675545.1 Elysia crispata | reverse complement strand
CATACGGAAAATAAATAAAGGAAATGCCCTTCACTACTGTACGGAATGTGGAAGTAAGGTTTAGTTTTGACAAATGCATTATTATAAAAGTAATTCTGTTGTCTGTTCCATAATGTTATCGATAAGTGCACATTCACGAAACTTCAAATATTGTATGAAACTTCATTTATTCATTATAACTGATATGACCTTCAAACTACTTTTTTTCTCTAATCTCGATAATTTATGCGAACTGCAGTTTTACATTTAGACCTGATTTTCTCTTTCAGCCACGAGATTTGTTTGACAAAAAAAAGAGATTTCTGTTGGAAAACGATTCCAGAACAATTTCAAATTTAATAATGATTGAGGTTTATAAAAAATTAAGCTGGGCTCTGCTTGAGGTTTTAATAACCCATAAAGAAATGGTGAGGAACCCACACGTCCAAATGCGTTGAAGCTATATTTACATGTCACTTAAGATAATACACATGAAAGCAAGAGGGGAAAAAAGATTATCTTAAATGTATACTTGCTAAGTGATATTTGGCTACGCAGTTTGATATATTCTGTGAGATAACATTGTAAATCTAAACTGACCTTAGTGGGTTAGTCCGTTTGGAGCGGCTCGGAAGATACTGTTGCCTGCATCATCTAATAATAAAGAGCTAAATCTCCGATAGCAGAGACATCCTTTTAAAGACCTTTTTTAAATAAAATTCAAGCTTATTACTGCCCTGGAAAATAGACTTAAAAGTCCATAAAATATGTCGGACATTTAGGTTGCCTTATATATATATATATATATATATATATATATATATATATATGTATAAATATATAATTATATATTGATATAGATATAGATATATTTTTGTATTATATATATATATATAAATATAAATATATATATATATATATATATGTGTGTGTGTGTGTGTGTGTGTTTAAGCCAGTAAATTAAGTTGAAAACCATCAGTGATCTAAAACTCAAATTCAAATTCTGGGTTAATATATTTTATGTTCGTCTACATCACTAACCAGACTTTTTACTACCTATTTTCAGCTCCAGCGTGATATAACAAACTTAATTGTAAATATTTCAACCACAAGAGGTCACAGTAAGAGATTGCACCTTGTCGAACAAATATTGTCTTTATTGCATCTGTGGCTGCTTCACCATTATAATGATTCCGCTGTGTGGCGCTATGTTTTGCATCACATCAATTAACGTGGTTTTTTTTTTTACCCAATTCTCTTTTCATGTATAATGATATTTAGATTGTTAAGACCAAATTAATTAATCACCTTTCTCATGCCTCAACACTATATACTCGGAGCATCCATTTTGTGGTAGATGCATGTGAAACGCTGAAGCATATATTTGAAATGGTAAGTGAAGGTTTCATGCTTTTCATTAATAACTTGAAATGTGCCTCACTACCTTACCTTTTCCCCAAGAGAATAGAGAAGAGGTGCGAGGTCGCATGTCCAAGAGCAAGAAGAGGTGAATTTTTGATGATTATTTCACCTACAGTTACAAACTATTAGTTCTATTTACATATTGCAATCAACTTTGAGAAACTGAAAATTCATTTCTATTTTTTAGGATGCATTTTCAGTTTTGATATTATTAATTGAAAGCTTAGAGCTGTTCAAATACTTTCTGTAACAAAAAAATAAACAAGCAGATTCTTCATGCGTTAAGTTGATTTTATTTCTTCGCAATTCTAAACCGCTGAAGTTAAAAAAAATCATACATACAGACATACATACATACATACATACATATATATATATATATATATATATATATATATAATAGCTCATAGCAACATCGTAGTCCTTGGTCAACTGTTCCTCTCACACAGGTAGAATGTCCCGTTACAGTTAAGAAGTCTGAAGTCCTGTTCAGCTCACTCAGTCCGGGTAAGTTAGCGACGAGCAGGAGCTCCAGCACCGCCTAGAGAGTTGACTATACCAGCAAGGAGATTGAAGCCACACTTCAGCTGGCATTTGGATGAGCAGATGGGCAGTTTGATGCCGCATGAGAGGACATTCAAACCTCTAAATGGTCCAGCATCAGAGGAATCAGCACCTGCGCATTGGGCGTTCTGTTCTCCACATTCGGTAGCGCAGGTGTCAGCGCAACCACAGGCAGCACTGCATGCCATGGCACAGACGCCATCTAAAGTATCACACAAGTTGCCGAAAATATCCGCAAAGGTACAGGCCTTTTTTTGGAAGGCGCACTGAGTACTGCAAATTTCGGTGCAAGGGGTTGCGTTGACCGTATAGACCAACATAGCAACGACGGCACATACTGCGAAGGTCTTCATTGCTTGGACTGGCTGGGCTTCAGAGTTGACTCAAGGCGAAGTAATATAGAGTGGTGAAAGCCTAAAGCGAGGACAACTTTTATACTGATGAATTACACCAAGCTAATCAAAAGTTAATGAGCTGAATATTCTTACTGTGTCGCGCGCAACTCATTTTTCAATAATGCATCAAGAAATATTTTGAAATAAAGACATCAAACGAACTATGAAACAGGCAAAAGATAAAGGGTATGAATTTCAAAATAAAACAATTATGGAATGGCGGAAAAATTGTGTGTAAATGATGCAAATTACTGCAGGTATTTCATAACTTTTCCATTATTTTTTTTTTCTTGAGTCGTCCTGCACGAAGTGATTTCATGAAAGTCTCCTGCTCCACAAGACGATTTCTGTGATGGTTTAAGAGGTTTTGCAAAGTATAGATTATGTAAAAATCAATTCTCATGGCAGTTGGTACTTTTCAACATTGCCCAGCCAAAATTTTCCTATTCTTTATCTCTCCGTCCCTGTTGTTCAGAATAGGTTGGAGGCATTTTTTGTATTACCCATCTCAATCACTAACCCGTCGCTTAGATATTTCTACTAATGTTGAAGCCAAAATTTCAAAGTCCTGTAGAGCTAAATATTTAAGAGTAAACAGACAAATTTTATGTGATTGCACAACCATTAAGCGGGGAGCTTTAGTTGAGATCTGATTTTTATCTTTTTCTTGGAGGGGTAAAATGAGCAGCTTACGTGACGACCCATGGGAATTTATCATGGTGGGTTGGAGTCGAAACTTCAGCAATTTCAGGTCAGTTCATCTTTAAAAACCTACATACACGCGTCAATTATGAGGCACTGAAACATATCTCTAGACAGTCGGTTTCTACATAACTATCTTTTGTTTGGATTGGAATTGTCCTTTTTCGCTTGTTTGCTCTGTTTGGGAAGGGTTGAGCATAGAGCAGCTAGAAATGGGGGTCTATGTACATGTAATTTGAAGGTTGACCTTCGAGTTGAGCAGAGAAAAGGAGATGTTACGACGATGATTGAATTACGCTCCTGCCATCGGGAATGGACTAACCGCGGTGATGAGAAGTGAAGACCATTAGTTTAACTTGGTTTTTGTCCTATGTCCTGTTCAAATATCCTATATATTCTCTCCCCGCCCCCCACCCCACGCCACCCCCCTCCCCCACCCCACCCCCACTCCCTTTGTGTACCAGGATCCTAATATTTTGATTATAATTTGGTTCCTTAAAAAAAGAACAATCAACTTAGCTGAATGTCTTAAGAGTTTCGTCAGTGGCGACAGTGCATCTTATGTGTGTGCAGTGCGTCATCGAAGCAACAGTGATATTGAAAGAACACTGAAGTTATGATAACTAACGAAATCAAAGTTTCCTATATTATACTAAAATTTCACATCACGAGCCAACATAACCTTATAACTGGAAAAAAACGTTCTATATGTATATGTTTGTTTAAAAACATGTTCACGAAGAAGAAACTCTTTTAGAATTGCATTTTTGAACGAGAAACGTTCCACAGAGAGAAATATGTGGAAAAAAATTCAGTAGATCTAATTCAATATTCCTTTAAAGTCACGACATAGTTAAAAGTTTTTTCTTGATTTTTTTTTGGTTTTTGGTTTTTGTTTTTTTTTTCCTTTGTTTCACATTGATGTGCCATTTCCGGATTTGAAAAAAGATAAAGGTTAAAAAAGGTATGATTTTTGCTAATTCCTTTTGTATAAAATGTTTTAAAAAAATAGTTATAAATTAAGGTTCAGAACTTTTATAACTAAAAGCTGAGCAAAAAAATAAAATATCGAGAAATAAACATGGACAAAAGTTTTCAGTATAGAGCAATTTCAAGAAAGAAAATATGATGCAAAACGCAGTTTATATCTAAGCATAAGTGCTTTCGTATGTTATGTAATAGTATCAATTTCAAAGTAATGTTCTTTGCGAATGGGTATTTGAGCTGATGTTTTACGGGTATTATTACTAATATCGTTATTCTTATTATTACTAGTAGTAGTAGTAGTAGTAGTAGTAGTAGTAGTAGTAGTAGTAGCAGCAGCAGCAGCAGCAGCAGCAGTAGTAGTAGTAGTAGTAGTAGTAGTAGTAGTAGTAGTAGTAGTAGTAGTAGTAGTAGTAGTAGTAGTAGTAGTAGTAGTAGTAGTATCATTATTATTTTTATTATTTATTAGATAGTATAAATAAAAAGCATAATTGCCCGTTAAATGAACAGGTCGGGAACACATATACATTGAAAAAATGCAAACTTCACAAACAAAACATATTACTATCCTCCAGAGCCATACAACTGCATTGAAGAAAAGCAAACTTTTCAACAATGAACGTATTGAAAAACAAGCTTTACAAATATAACAGATTACATCTTCTCCAGATCCGGCCACTCATAATAGTTTTAAAATATATAAAATCTTGAGACATTGCAATTCTTCTCACAGTGTCACGAAGACATTTTTTCAAATGAAGGGTATATCTCAAGCAAAAAAGTCAACTTAATTTGGGTGAAATCTTTTAAGCGGCCCTCTTTTCCGTTTATCTCTACACCGAGACCACAATGTGGTGCCAATATGACAACATTGTGTCGATATGACCCATTACAGATTTATGTAATGTTCGACCTGATGTGGTAAAAAAGTGCCCTTCAAACAAAAGGAAAAGCGTGCAACTGTTTAGACAATATTGCAGAAAAAAAAATGCATTGCCATGAATTGCTTTAACTTGATTGGGTTACCCTGAATTGCTAAAGCTTATAATTATTTTAGATCTCGATCTAGTCACAATTTGTATAACTCATCCAAGACGTATTAAGAAAGGCAGGTTAATGACATGGCTTAACATGAATGTTTCTATTGTTCCTTGTTGACAATTAGTGGATCTGGATGATATCTAAGATATTAAACTATATAGAAGTGTGAAATGCTTGCAAAAGAAGCAAAAATTATGTTTACATTCGCAACTGTCGGCCCGGAAGAAAAGGCGACGATGTTTCCCAGACACTTCTATGTTTAAGCTGGAGGAGGTCCAATTTCATAAATTATTTAATTTTATCAGTTTTTCAATCCATTAAAATAAAATAATATATTTTTTGTTAATAATTTTGTAAAAAAATATATATATAATTTGTTTTAAAGATGCCACTTCCTTTGAAAATGTTGACTGAGAACAGTCTTTTAAATATTATTAAACTGGTTCAATATAACAAATTTGGCTAAAAAAAAAAAAAATGAGGATTTAATAACGAAAAATATCTAATGATCTTTCAAGTGCATTTTTCTGCCTAAATTCAAAACTTTTCAAACCAATTTTATTGAACCGCGTGATACACTGATCTCGAGGGATTAAAATACAGTTCACTTCATCACTGTACATTGGGTAGTTTTAGAGAAGAAAGCGGAGAAAGATATCAAATTTGCTTTTATAATAAAAATTCAATGAATAGTTCAACCATCGCATAGCCAAGCAAAGCAATGGATCATTAATACCTTTGAAATAAAAAAAACCCAGCTAAAAGCAAAAAATGTTAACAAATTAAAAAGAAAATATAACAAAAATCTAGTGCGGCATTCGAAAATAAATGTAAAAGATAATGAAATATCGTTGGATTTAAATCAATCAACCCAAATCGTTCTTTCGTTATGTCAGAGAAATCTGCTGTTAGACCTATAAAAAAGGTTCTGTTTCTTGCAGCCATTGCTCATTCTAGTTGGTCGTTAACTTAGATGTCTTCAAGTCAAATTTGGTGCTTAAGACAATTGTCTTTTCTTTTACGTTTAACTGACAAAAATAAAACGACGACAATGTATTCAATCGCCCAGTATATGGACAGTCATTTGGTTAACAAGGAAAATTAAAGGGAAAATAATATACCCTTGAAAGAATTAAAGTGGAGTTGAATAATATCTGGAATCCCAAAAGAACCTAAAGCATTAAAAATATCTTTTGTATGTCAGATATCTCAGTCTATAGAGCCTTGGACCAGCAATATGGAGATCCCGGGTTCTCATCTTAACTTGGGTCATCTAGTGTAGGGGTTTGATCTCATCTAACCAATCCTCCCGTACAGCTTGACAGGGACACCTAACAGTTTCTGTGCCGGCAGAGCTTTTTTTTTTTCGGCACAAATCTGGAAAGACTTGTGCGGCTCATAAACTTTGGTCTTTTAAGAATAACCTTCGAATGACTCAAGTTTTATAATTATGATAGTGATAATCTACGCCTATCTTGTAGCTAATAATAGTTAGTAAGTACTAATTGTTTCATACTATTTTTATACTATTTTGTATGTTTTTGTTTGCTTCGGTTGCTTTCAATCTTTTTTTTATTTTTTTACTTTCTTAGTCCTCTTCCATTTTTTTTTCATTAATTTGTTAGGGGCTGCTAATTGGGGTCTTTCTGTTTTGGCGATGTGACTTGGACTTGATTAGTCTTATGTTACCCTGTTTGTAGAGTCATTTTCGCCTAAATTCTGCGAATGCCCTTAGCTCATACTATTTTTTTTTTCATTTCCTTTCTTTTCATCTTATCTTTATTTATTTTCTTTTTAATTGTCATTTCTCTTTAACTTTCCCTTCAGAACACAGTGGGTCTTAAATTGACACGGTCTAAAAATCATTCTCTTTCAATTTACTTCTTCCGACTGTTTATCTTAAAAAGAAAGTCTAGATCAAGTTTCGATGACTGTGATTTAGTAAACTTATTTTGCACCAGTGTTTGTCACTTCCTGGATAAATATTTGTTAAAATAAGTCGCTTGATCTCTGTTCGGATAATAGTTTAACTGCCCATAATATTTCGTTCTTCCCTTTTATCAAAGTTTTGCATATAGCAAGCGCATGTTCTTATTCTCAAATTTTCTTTTGTCGGTACACAAAAAAAAAAACACTTTTCTCCTGGATTTATGGTGGCATATTGATTAGCAGTCTAGAGATAATTTCTCTCACTCTGTTTTTTGCTTTTGTCTCGCGCAGCGCTCTGAATGCTTGTTCTGCCTTTGCTATAGAAAATCTGTCTAAAAGTTTTGTAGAGCGTACACCACTGTAATTTGGATTTCTCTTGAGCTGATAACAAGTAGTTGCATATCTCTCCTATAAATACATGTTGCGATCCTGTGAAAAGCATCAGTGAACATTTCGTGGGATTTGAGTTGTTTTACAAGGCCAAACGACTGCTACTTGTCTTTTCAATTGCTTCAAATTCATATGAAATACACGTATAAAAAATGAGTTTTGCCACAAAGAAATTTGGGAACCTCTATTCTTTTTTAAGAGGGTCAAGACAGCCTAAATAGAGGAGCGATGTAGATCTTTCCCATTTATGATATTGTTGACGAATTATTTGAAAATTTTTAAAGGATATTTGGTCACTGTTTGAAGCGGTGAAAAAAATGTAAAAAAAAAAAGGTGTATGAAAAAAAATACAGGAAATCCCTCAAAATACTGTATGATTGAGATTAGATTTTGATAAATAAATCATTTTTTTTTTCATTCCAAATGTTGATACTAAATACACATCGAGGAAACTTTAAACTCTGTATGATACTTTCTTTGTTTTGTCCTATGGCGGTGGTTAATAATAATTTGAGTTTTTTAAAAATGTATGATAAAGTGTTGTTGTTTCTCAAGTTTTGATAGTTTCGCACTTTTATGTCACTTTAATGTCACTTGCAGTGAAATATTTAGACTTCCTTTTCCGTCTCAGCCACGAGGAGTTTCTGATAAAGACTTGAGAATTCATTTGGAAACTTAACGAATCTGGAGCGTTTGGCTTTCTCATAAATAAAGCTGAGATCTGTTTTAAGTTTTTGGTAGCCCCTAAAGTATTAGTGGAGAATCTACACGTTCGAAAGGGTTGAAGCTGTAAATTATTTAGTTTCTCCAAAAAAATTACAACGCGAGAAAAAAAAATGATTATTTTAAATGCGTAGAATAAAACACTTCTTACGTGTTCGAAATGCTAATCTGGACAGAGTTGGTACCATTTGACTTGGATTGATGATTAACTCTATAAAATAACATTGCAGATTTAGATAGATCTTGATGAATTTGTCCTCTGAAAGCGTGACTCGGAAAATACTGTTAAATTTTTCTTCTAGTACTGTTCAGGTATGTATTAAATATTGTAGAAATTTTAGTATAGACCTAAAAATTTACAACTGGTTCGAGCTCGCTTATGCCTTGAAAAAATATGTAAAAGAATGCATAATGTAATCGAAAACTTATATCGGCGATGTTTTCGTCTCATAAGCTGCTAATAGGGAATACTCTTTTTCCCGGTATTTTGCATTTCAAAGTATGCAGATTTGATATATTTTCAATTCACTAAAGCACTGTGCACAAACAATTTATAAAAATCACAATACTTTACCTTCTGTATTTAACCATTGCCTTCTATGATAGATTTTTAAAAATTCTTTTTTAAAAGGATATCATACCACGCAAGTTTAGCAAATTTCGTTTGTATTGCTTCTTAGACTTCTTCATTACCAACACGTCATTTTGTGCCTTGCTTTTTAAAATATATATTTGCATGTTTTTGTTTTACTCTCAATTTTTGTTTTTCTTTTCATGCCGTTTGAGATAAATTAATTAATCACCTATGTCATGAATCATTCCCTGTCAACACAATACGTGTGCATTTTGTGGTAGATGCATTTGAAATGCTGCAGTAAATATTTAAGACATTACGCGAATGTTGCGTGGCTTTTCATTCATTCGAACCGACCCAAGTAAGATCCCCGTTGCTTCACAGGATCTCAGATGTCATAACTCCTAAACTCGTAGCAAATAGTGTTACAAGGTGGCATCTGCACTGGCAGGAAGGGGTGAATTTTGGGATATACATTTCACATGCAGTTATTCGACATCGTTGTTTTGCGAACATTTTTGCTGCATTAACATATTACATTCAGCTTTGAAAAATTAAAGAGAAATGAAATGGTTTTTCTTTTTTTCATTATGCATTTTTAATCTTCTTATCTGTAAAAACCGTAAAGCTGTACAAATATTTTATACGATAAAAATGGTCTTGCAGCTTCTTCAGACGCTGATCTGGTTTTTCTGCGCGAATTTATGCCTTTAAAATATTTGTATAGCTCAGGGCAGGATCGCAGTCCTTGGTCAACTGTTCCTCTCACACAGGCAGAATGTCCCGTTACAGTTAAGAAGTCTGAAGTCCTGTTCAGCTCACTCAGGCCGGGTAAGTTAGCGACGAGCAGGAGCTCCAGCACCGCCTAGAGAGTTGACTATACCAGCAAGGAGATTGAAGCCACACTTCAGCTGGCACTTAGAGGAGCAGACGGGCAGTTTGATGCCGCATGAGAGGACATTCAAACCTCCAAGTAGTCCAGCATCAGAGGAATCAGCACCTGCGCATTGGGCGTTCTGTTCTCCACATTCGGTAGCGCAGGTGTCAGCGCAACCACAGGCAGCACTGCATGCCATGGCACAGACGCCATCTAAAGTATCACACAAGTTGCCGAAAATATCCGCAAAGGTACAGGCCTGTTTCTGGAAAGCGCACTGGGCACTGCAAATTTCGGTGCAAGGGGTTGCGTTGACCGTATAGGCCAACATAGCAACAACGGCACATACTGCGAAGGTCTTCATTGCTTGGACTGGCTAACAGTGTTGACTCAAGGCGAAGTGGTAGAGTGGTGAAAGCC